>CM051263.1:67785325-67857825 GCA_027921565.1 Artemia sinica
TGAATGCCCATATCAACTAAGCCGAAAACAGTTTATTTGTCAAACGGAAATATGTTGCTTTCAAGAAATTTTTCAATCTTTTATAATATTTTATTTTAGAACTCCAGCATTAATAATTAATTTTTATGTAAATACATCAATGGACGAATCCCAACAGTCTCCTTTTTAGATTCCAAACTGTCACACAAGGTTAAAACTTGTCATAAAAGTGCTAAAATGTCCGTTTTGTTTGCAAATTTAGAGTTTTATCTCCAAAACCAGTAACTTTCTACTATTTTATGGCAAAATCCTTAGAACCTATGACAATATAAAACCTGTTTAATTTCAAAGAAACCTGTGACCAGGGTTGAGACTCCAATGGCATTAAACGTACTACTCAATATCTCTTAAAAGAACAACCGAGGCATAAAAGTCCCACCTCCCAGAAAATTGGCCATGTGTTGCACCTATCATAACAAGCAGAACGCATCTTAAGAAGTACATCTTATGTGAACATCATAGTTTCTCTTTGAATTATCGCATAAGCCGGAGTTAATTTTTTGTTTCTCTATAGCGAGTTGTCCTCAAACGTGTTCTGATACCAAAAGCAGCGCAATAGCGATGCCTAAGTAAGAGTGATTGGGACAAAATGTTATGTTTTCTTATTGTTTTTTTTTTGTCTGACCAAGGAACTTTGGCCAGAAGGGATGTCGTAAAACCTTCGAAAGGAGTTCTTTCGATTGGAAACTAAAAGTTATAGTGCCCTTACTAAGAGTCAAAAGTGATTAGAGGCTATACAGCCACTTTTCCCCGTACGGCCATCATTTCTCCAAACCCATCCTTTCAAAATTTTAAGGTAGTATTTTTATTCAAGATGAGAGGTCCAATAATCATATCTTTTGGGATGTCAGCCGCCCCCCCCCAAAGATGTCAGGGAAAGTGCTATAAGTTATGGTAGCTACCCATTGTTAAAATTTAGTGTTTTTATGGAAGGGGTGGTCGAATAAACTTTAAAAGAGACTCTTTTTATTAGGAATTGGAATTTATAACGAATTTTTAAGAGTCAAAAGTGACAAGAGGACAAGTAGCCCCTCACGCGTTCTTTTCCTGAAATGCATCTAATATTTTATGTTAATTTGTTCTAATTAGTCCAACAATCATATAACAATGCTTTGAGGGTTTACACAAACCCCCAGAGCCCAGGGGTGTCTTTTTTAAACTATGCTCCAGATACATATAAAGTTTTTGTTGAAGGGGTAGTTGTTTAAAATTTGCAGGAGTGTCATTTGATTGGTTCTCTTTTTAAGAGTCGAAAGTGGTCAGAGGAAACTAGTCCTCACGCCCTGATTCCCCCAAATATATCAAATCTAAACTTGTGTTCAAAATAGCCCAAAGGTCATATAGCAATGCCTGAACTTTAAAAAAAAAACACAGTCTGGGGGAAACGGTAGTAAGTTATGCCCCGAGGGATTATGAGGTTCTGAGGGCTTATGAGTGGCTGGGTAAAATTTGGACAAAGCTCATTTGATTGGAAACTGAAAGTTCTAAACTCTTTTTAAGGAGTCAAAAGTGATCAGAGAGCAGTTAGACCCCCCCCCCCCCAAAGCCTTCTTTTCCACACATACATCCAATAGAAACTTTGGGACTGTAATTTTGTTCCAAACAGTTCAAAGATCATGTAACAATGCCTTCAGTGTGTTGAAACAGTCCACAAGCTCCTTGGATTTATAAGGCTTTTATTGAAATTCAAAGTTCTAGTACCCTTTTTAACAGTTCAAAGTGATTTGAGGGGAACCAGCACCCTCCTCCCCCTACACGCATCATTTCCCAAAACATACCCAATTGAAATTTTAAGACAGGTTTATTTCAAGGATAATTGAAAGGTCCAGAAATTACATATTTTGTCAAATTAACCACCCCCCCCCCCACAGCCCTTCAGGCTATGGGCCTTAAGTTAGGCAATTAGTCCATTTTTTACACATGGTATATCTTATTTAGATAAGTAGGCATGTTGATCTTTACTTTCCCAAAAGACGAACGGCATTCAATTGAGCTTTTCCTCTGAAAAGGGGTGTTTTGAACTAAATCAAAATACTTTATGTGCATACGAGTCCTCAAAAGGGCAAAACTTAGAAATGACTGAATAAATTGATTTGGAACTTTCATAAAATGATAAGAGAGATGGTCAACTGATAAAAAAGTCAACATTTGCACGCTACTAATGTTACTACTACAATTATCCCTGCTACTGCTGCTACCACTACTACTTTTACTATTACTACCGCAACTACCACTAAAAAAACTGCTTCTTTGGCGAGTAATACTAAGTCTGACGGTATTTAAGTGATTATCTGAGGGAATTTTGAGGGAAAATTTGAACTAAACCAAAACATACTGTATGCGTACAGATTGTCAAAAGAGCGTATCAGCAATATTTTTGGACCGGCTTACCGTATCGAGATACAACTTCCAAGGCATCATGAGGGGGATATTTAACTGACCAAAAGCCAACATGTCAAAATGTAAGTAAAGAAAAAAAATTGTGTGCGTATAAGACACGCAAAAGCAAGTATCAGAACGTGTCAAAAATTAAAGAGAAGAACAAGGATATGTTCTGATAAAAGACAAGCGACAGTTAAAAATCAGAATGAAATAAAAATTAAAGCAATGTAGAAAAAAAATGAAATTCGAATAATGACGCCATCGCAACATTCCATGCTGACAAACTGTAGCGCAAAACCCAGTACAAGCTTACAAAGATGCCGTAAACTACACATAGGCTTATTAGAAGGAAATGGTATGTTTCAACGTTTTATATATTCACTTGCCCTCGATTTTTTTGAGAAAAGGGTAACAAATAGAGATTTTTTATTTGGAAATGGATGCTTGCTTCGTTGCATGCCTTTGAAACATGAATGAATGTCTCACTTTAGCTTTGTTTAGCGTAAGTGAGGATTAAATTATCCGTAGTCGTAATGTTTTTAGCTTCAAAGTAGCCGGAAAAAGTTTGTCACAAAATCAATTAAACAGGTACATCAATCGCAATCACCTGAAGGTAATATGAACCATTTTTATGTGGTCAGATATAATTATTAGACCATGATGAAGCTGTTGAACAACGTCTTGTAAATCCTTTAAATTATGGGCTCTCTCGTAAACCTAACGCATCTGTTGGAAGAAATTTCGCAAGACACAAACAACTAAACCAAAGGTTACATGATAATGCGAAAAGTGGATGATGTAAATCAACATGCTGCTTCACTACGACAACAGCCTGAGTTAGAAGAAGAGTGATAATGAGAAGCAATATATACTAGCCTGCTGCACAGCCGTGCTGGGGATCGGAGGTGAAGCAATCGTTCTCCTAGGGAATACATACATAGATGTATTCTGATAATCTTTCCTAAAAGTCTTAATAATTTTTGGTTTATTAAGGTATAAAAAAAGAAAATGTTCAAAAAATATTTTGTGTTCAGTAACAGAAACTCTAAAAAACGGAATTGTTATACCAATTGTGTAAAAAAGTGTAAAAACGGTAGCTTCACAAGTCGCTTTCGATTCCCCAAACTTTTGTTGAGCAACGCTGAAAGCCTTAACTTTGAAAAACTCAATGAATTAGACACCCTTTCTAAAATATATAGTTTAGATGTAATCGCTATTACTGAAGTTCAAGCTCAAAATTCGCACATGTTAAAAATTAACAATTTTTCTCAATTTATTAAACTGAGACCAGAAAACCACCCTCTGGGTAAGAAAGGTGGCGGAATTCTGTTCTTTATCCGTAATGATTTATATCCAAGTGAAATCCCAATTCCGTGTCTTAATCCCTTTGATGAAGTTATGTGGGTGTGTGCTCGACCTAAAGTCTTGCCGCGTCCTTTTAATTTAATTGTCCTTTGTTGTTTTTATTATTCCCCTAATCAGAGATCCGCTGACAAAATAAATTTTATCGAAAAATTACATGCAAGTGCTGACTTTGTACTATCAAAATACCCAAATGCAGGAATTTTCCTGATGGGTGACGCAAACGATATAAGACTTGATTCTACATGTAATGCTTTTAATTTAAAACAGGTCGTTAATGTCTCTACTACAAAAGGCAATACTACTCTTGATTTAATTTGCACTAATCTTTCGAAGTTTTACATTCCGTCTCCACTCTGCCCCCTCTAGGGGGTAGTTACCACTTTAGCCTTTTCCTATCTCCGCTGGCTAAAGTTTAAACAGTCGTTTTCTATAACTGAAACCGCTTATAGACCTCTCACTGACTCAGGACTTTTCAATTTTGGCTCCTGGATTACTACTGAAAATTGGTCCACTGTGTATCAAACAAATGACGTTGACTACATGGCTTTGTCCCTCCAAAATCTATTGAGGACTAATTATGAATTCCACTTCCCTGAGAAAAAATTTAAAACAAGTTCTACAGATAAGCCTTATGTTACTGAGTCTTTTAAAAAACTTATAAGAAAAAAAAAATTTTTTTCAAAGCAGGTCGCATTACTGAGGCTAATAGTCTAAGGAAGTTCCTAAAGAAAAAATTAAAAAAAGCAGCTTCTAATTATTATAATAATAAAGTCAAAGATCAATATTCTAACAAGCCCAAGCAATGGTACAGAAAAATTAAAGAAATATGCGGAAAAAGTCCTTCCGAAATTGATTTTCATCTCCCTGAACTCCCTAATAAGACTGCCAACGATCTGAACTTGTACCTTGCTTCCATCGTGCAAAGTCTCCCCCCTTTCACTGGCTCAAGTCCAACTATTCCTCCCAATAATTCCTTCCCCATTATTTCACCCTCTGATGTTATAAATAAAATTCTTAAGCTTAGAAAATCAAGTATTTGTCCCTTGGACATCCCAGTTGACTTAATTAAAGCCTTTTCGGACAAAATTGCTGAGCCTTTATCAAATATTTTCAACCACATCAAAAAATTTGGTAAATTCCCAAGTTGCTAGAAACAAGGTTTTATAACACCTGTCCCTAAAAAATGCGCCAGTCTGACCTTCTCCAACATTCGCCCCATTACGCTCACTTCTGTTTTTTCCAAACTTTATGAAGGTTTCCTTTGTGACTGGCTTAAGGATAAAATTTTTCCGCGTATTGACACCCGGCAGTTTGGTAACTTAAAGAAAACTTCCACCACCCTTTACCTTGTGCACTTAATGCATACCATCGTAAGCAACCTTGATAAACCAAATGACTGGCTGAACCTTGTCTTATTTGATTTCCAAAAAGCTTTTGACCTGGTTGACCGCACCAACCTAATGCGTTAACAACTGGTCAACTTTAAACTTGATCCTCTGTTAGTAAATATTGTTATATCGTTTCTTTCAAATAGATCCCAAGTTGTTAAATACAAAAATATTTTCTCTAACCCCCTCCCTATATATTGTGGAATTCCTCAAGGAACCTTATTGGGACCACTTTTATTTCTAGTCATGATTAACGATATTGGTAAGGACTTCCCCCAAAGGTGGAAATACGTGGATGACTTGACGATCCTCGAAGTAAGTCACAGGAATATTAAAAGTGACCCCCTTGAAATTCTATCCCACATTTCGAATGAAGCTAAGAACCTAAATATGAAAGTAAATTCCACTAAATCAAATATAATGATGATAAATTTCTTGAAATCTATTCCTGCATTCCTTGACCCTATCCCCCAGATATTTCTGTGTCTTCCTTTAAATTACTAGGGGTTACAATTTCCTCTAATTTTAAAGTGGGATATCCAAGTGAAAGATATTGTCCGTAGAGCTAATGCGTCCATGTCTCTCCTTAAGCTCTTGAATAAATTTAACATCCCCCCATCCCATTCTTTAAGGATTTATACTTCCTTTGTCCGCCCGCATTTTGAATATGCTTGTCCAGTTTGGCATCCTGGCATCTCCCGTGATGAATCAGATAAAATTGAATCTATTCAAAAAAGAGCCCTAAGAATAATTTTTAAAGAAACTTTGGTACCATATTCACTCCTTCTAAAAAAAAAGCCAAGCTGGAAACTCTTGAGCACAGGAGAGGAACGCTGTGCATCCGTTTTGCAAAAAATGCAATAATAAACCCTCGCACGGAAAACATTTTCCCCAAAAGACACTCCCCATCCAGACACCGCCTGCCACGTACTGTATCTGAACCCATCCCTCTCTTGTCCCCCATCCGTTGTTTAACCTCCAGATATGAAAAAAACCTTTGTCCCCTTCATTACTGATCAAATAAACCACTATTTTTTTTATTTTTTTTTACTGGTGATACCCATGCTGGTGTCCGTTTGGCTCTTCCGTTCCCTCCCATTTTTATATACTCTCTTTTAAACCTTTTTAGCATTATTTTTATCTCAATTTTTTTTGGTTTTGTTTTAATTTGTGCCTTTTTAACTTTCTTACATTTGACACTTTTTGTTTTTTAGACTAATGAATGGCTTTGCCTTTCTGATATTGTTGTTTTTGGCATTGTTTAGCCAGTTTTTTAGTTGTTGTGCTATTTCTATGTCTTTTTTTATTATATGACCCCGAAATGTGAATTCGGCCCTTTGGGGCTTGTGATAGTCATTTTTTGAAATAAATATCTTATCTTATCTTATAATAGATCAATCAAAAGAATCACATTTTTATGCTGATTTCAAATATATAAGTTTCCTCTAGTTTAGTCATACCAATCAAAAGTTACCTGCCTGAGAAAATTTGCCTTATGATAGAAAAAAGGGAAAACACCCCTAACAGTCATAGAGGTATAATGACACCAAATCACACTATCAGATTCAGCGTATCAGAGAACCATACTATGAAAGATTCAAGCTCTTATCTGCAAAAATGTGAAATTTAGTATTTTTTGCCAGAAGAAAGACCACAGGTGCGTGTTTATTTGTTTCTTTTTTTCCCAGAAGTGATCGTATCGATTCAGTAGTCCTAGAATATCGTGAGAGGGCTCATTCGAACGAAAATTAAAAGTTCTAGTTCCCTTTTTTAAGTGACCAAAACAATTGGAGGGCAACTTGGCCCCCTCCCTCGCTCCTTTTCTCCCAAAGTGACCCAATCAAAATTTCAAGATAGTCATATTGTTCAGCATAGTCGAATATCTAATAAATACATCTTTGAGGATAACTTAATTCCCCTCTGTTCCCGGGGGAGGGGCTGAAAGTTATGAATTTTGCCCAATGTTTACATATAGATAGATAGTTTATTTTAGCCCACCATTAAACAAAAAAATGTTGGAGTATAAGACGCAAAAAGGAAAAAAAAGTAACAATATGAAAAAACGCTACTTCAAGACGATTAAACTATATATACTGCACACACTTGTACCTCATATATTACATGCAACGGCAGAAAATAATATTGGTGCTCATGTGTACCTTTTCTAGCATTGCTTTCCTGCTCTGCCACAACTTCACGTGGATCAGGAATTTGATGCTTATTCAAGAGTAGCGTATTCCTCTCAAAAAGTGGTATACGTACCAAAAACTTTAAATATTTACATAACACGGACCGAACTCTTTGTCGCTATGTTTCAGTAAAGCATTCCTAAAGCAGGGAAAAGTAGAGAATATGTGGCAATGCCACTGCTCTGTATAGCCTTGTCAAAATTTGCCGGCTATACAAAAACTTCAGGAGGGCCAGTTTACCGTAATTCACTCGTGAATTGGACAAATGGGTTATGAGGCAAAGAGCTCTCGTTGTTTTATTATCTTGGCCATATGGAAGACTCAAATATTTAAGCGAAGAAGATGGTGTGATAGTAGTACCATCTACAGAGACAGATGGCACTGGTTCATTTCGTTTTGAAAAGTTGAAAACCAGAAATTCAGTTTTTAGGCCATTAACTTGTAGACCAATTGCACTGTAACCAGATATAAACTTATCTAAATTATCCTGCAGCACATATAAAGAGAACCTCAACATAAGTAAAACATCAGTACAGCTTATCAGACTCAGATCACAAAGATCAAGGCTTAGCCCATCAGAAATTTGGTTTGTAACCTTGGAAGTCAAAGTGTGAAACAGTAACGGACTTAAAACAGAACCTTTTCGGAGTCCTCTCTTTAGTTTAATTGGTGAACTAAGTCTTTCTAGGACAAGTTTCACATTTATATAATTATTGGAGTACCAGTATGATAACATATGGGTGTTAACCGGCCTCCAGCAGGGTCTGGAAAACAGCAGACTGGATTACTGAGTCAAAAGCAGCAGAAATATCATCACTACATGTATAGACAAATAACTCAAGTGATTCGGCCTGGGGAAGGATACGCTTTAGAAGTCTGTGGGCGAGTGAACAGCTGAGGTGTTTTTGGAACCCAAACTGTCTACAATCTATCAAGCGACAGATTTTATATTAACCTGTAGAACAATAGCACTGTAACCAGATATAAGCTTATCTAAATTAGCCTGCAGTACATTTAAAGAGAACCTCAACATAAGTAAAATATAAGTACAGCTTATCAGACTCAGATCACAAAGATCAAGGCTTAGCCCATCAGAAGTTCGTTTTGTAACCTTAGAAGTCAAAGTGTTAAATAGTAACAGACATAAAACAGAACCTTTTTGGAGTCCTCTCTAGTTCCATTTGTGCACTAAGTCTTTCTAGTACAAGCTTCATTCTTATATAGCTATTGGACTACCAGTATGATAACATATGGGCGTGAACCGGCCTCCAGCAGGAAAAACAGCAGACTGGATTACTGAGTCAAAAGCAGCAGAAATATCAACACTTCATGTATAGACAAATAACTCAAGTGATTCGGCCTTGGCAAGGATACGCTATAGAAGTCTGTGGGCGAGCGAACAGCTGAGGTGTTTTCGGAACCCAAACTGTCTACAATCTATCAGGCGACAGATTTTCCTGATAGGCAAATCTATATAACTTCACTAAGAACCAATCTTTCCAACACTTTGCTCAACGTACTTGAAACGGTCATTGGCCGGTAGCTTCCACACTCATTTGCGTTTTTTCCTTTCTTTAGAATGTTTGTAACGACCCAGATACAAAACGAGTTAGGGGTGGTGGCTCTATCAATACACATCTGAAAAAGTAGTTGTAGATGTTGAAGCAGAAGCGGGAAGAATTACGCAGATGATTACCATTGACAGAATCAAACCTGGGAGCCTTATTACCCTTCAACTGGAGAAAAGCCCTCAAAATGCCACTCTTAGATACCACAAAATAATTTTTTCTTCTTCCAATGCGGACAAAGACGTGATTTAAGCGGTTCATCATGTTCCATTTCCAAAAGAATATCTGTGGACCAAAAAAAATTGAATAATGTTTTAACCACTGATCCTCCGGTATCATGGCACAATGCTTCGGCTGTATTTTGAAACATTAGAGCTTTTTCTACATATTTCAAGGATCACGGATCGCCTCTTTCGAAGCATTTTCTGATTCCTTCACTTGAAGCTTATCCACAAATTCTTTGTATTCTCTATTTGTTTTACGAAATAGATTGAAGATCAAACTAGCCCTCGGCTTGCCGGATTCACGCCACACAAAATACCTCATCTTATACCTCTGTTTTTCATTATTCACATAAGGATGGTCATTCCATCCCCTTTCCTTTGTACCTTTCTTGATAAGTGCACTAGGCACAGCTACAGACTCAGCAACTTTTACCGCGTGAGTGATTTCAGCACAGTATGTATTGAGTGCAATCGTGTCACCACACTCATGAACAAGGAGCTGGAACGGGACTTTTATTTTGCACAGAATCTGTCACACGTCGACTAGAACAAACAGAGGTTAACCTTTTTCCACTCGCGTCTTTTTGTGTAAACTGGACTTTTTGATTTCACAGTGCGACCAAAAGGAACATGAAACTTGAGGCAAAGACGATCACTTTGGGTATGTTCTGAATCCACATGGATAGGCGAGGAGATGGTAAAGTTTGAAAATACGTGATCAATATTACTTGTGCTACCCAAATTGTGAATGAGTGTGAAGTTTTGATCTTTAATGTAAGGTGGACAGTCACTTGTGATACATGTCATAAGGACGTCTTGTAATTTTCCTTTCGAGAAAGGATCACACTGGAAATCACCGCTGACTAAAAAAGGGTGAATTTTCAAGCTTACAGAGTAGCCTTTCAAGTCGAGCGCAAGCCTCAGCATATCGTTTTCATGTTAGGTGGTTGGTAGACATTAACTAGTGTGTGTGAGAAAGCTATCACAACCTGACTAAATTGTAAAAATAGCAAAGCTTTACTATGACCTTTGGGTAATGGTAGAATAATTAATTTGGGTAATTGGGTAATGGTAATGGTAGAGTAACGAAGAATTAGTTTTCTTTATGTAAGAAAAACAAACCTAACATTGTGAAATCAGATTTGGATAAGAATACCCTTGGTTCAACAAGGTCCATCAAATGCAAATAAATCGGACCGCTTCAAAATCGAGAGGTCAACAGATAGAATATTACGCGAAAATAATCACATGACAAGATATAGAACAAAAACAGGGTTTTTGAATAGGGAAAGCGGAAACCAACATTTTGGACAAAGAATTTTTATTAGCCTTATTAAAAAAAAAGAGGAATTTCATTAAAACTGGTCTCTCGCCAATGGGGGACAAGAATGACAAAATAAGACAAAGCTTAAAATAATGGTTCTGGGACGGAAAGAGGGTAGTCTTTTTTTTGGAACAAACAATGAGTAAGTGTTTTCCTTGTAATTAAGAAAGGTTACCACTGTCTGTCTCAATTCCCCTTTGAAGATAAAATTCAGATAAGGAGTAAACCTCTAAAAGATATCTGTCACCTGGATGTAAATTTAATACGTATATAGGAGACAAAAATAAAAAGTTAGTGCTGAAATCAAAGCACGACATTTGATTATAATTTAGTGATTTGGGATTTATTGGATTAGAAAGACTTTGGGGCCCTAGGTGAAATATACCAGTTTCTAAGGATTGGAAGAGAAATAAGATTAGTTCGTCTTAGAAACTTGAACGTAGGAATAGCCTAAGGTCTAAGTACATTATAAACTCCTTGACCTTAAAGAAAAAAGTAAAGAGCCCTTTTTGCCTCTTTCTTCCAGCTTAGTAACCTTTGGAATTTACCTAGCGTTTAATAAAATTTTATATATATAAGAAGATTGGAGCCATAGGACCATACAATATTCCCCCTAACGAATAGAATTATGAAACAGGAGTCACTAGCATGGACAAGACTAGGACTATGAAGGCCACTATCACGGACAAGACTAGGACTATGAAACCTGAGTCACTAGCACGGATAATTGGTAGGGGGTCTGTTCTGAAGATGAATAAGTATCTAATCTCGTTCATGAGGTATTTGTCGGCCGACAAATATGTATTAATGAAAAAAAAGGCCCGAAAGGGTCAAGCAGCATAATACAACGAAAAAAATATTGGAAATCATAATCTTACCTAATAATTTAGTGTATTTCATTCAAGAGTGTTCATCAAAAAAAATTATTCATATAGGTAACCCTATCTAGTGTTATCGGAATTATATAAAAACGTCTTTTTGTTACACGAGTTAAAAACTTATAAACAACGGTTAGTAAATATAAGACAACTTAAAAAGATAAACGTCCACGATAAACGTCTGGGACAATGATAAACGTCTGGGAAAAGATAAACGTCTGGGACAATGAATTTGAAGATTTAATGTCTATATATTTCCAGAACAACTCCAAGACGCAGATTGGCATAGCTGAACTGAGGAAAATGCACATTTCCTTAAGAGAAGAAAGAGGAAAGAAAATAGCTAACTATTGGACATTTATTTTCAATACTTTTAATCTATTTATCTCTTTATTAGGACTAGTTTCAATAGGAATAATATTCAAAACAATAAGAAAACTATGGTTAGACTATAGAAAACAAAAGTCTCAAGGCTTTCACGTAACTGTGGAACAAGAAGAAATTGAACTAAATTAATTTTTAGCAAAGTTATGGTCACATAAGAAAACAGTAACTGTACTAAGAGTTTAAGTGTGGGAGGTTGTGAGAAGGCTATCATAACCTGACTAAATTGTAAAAATAGCAAAGCTTTACTATGACCTTTGGGTAATGGTAAAAGTAACGAAGCATTAATTTTCCTTATGTAAGAAAAACAAACCTAACATTGTGAAATCAGATTTGAATAAGAATACCCTTGATTCAACAAGGTCCATTAAATGCAAATAAACCGGACCGCTTCAAAATCGAGAGGTCAACGGCTAGAATATTACGCGACAATAATCACATGACAAGCTATAGAACAAAAACAGGGTTTTTGAATAGGGAAAGCGGAAACCAACATTTTGAACAAAGAATTTTTATTAGCCTTATTAAAAAAAAAGAGAAATTTCATTAAAACTGGTCTCTCGCCAATGGGAGACAAGAATGACAAAATAAGACAAAGCTTAAAGTAATGGATCGGGGACGGAAAGAGGGTAGTCTTTTTTTGAACTAACAACGAGTAAGTGTTTTCCTTGTAATTAAGATATGCTACCACTGTCTGTCTGAATTCCCCTTTGAAGATAAAATTAAGATAAGAAGTAAACCTCTGAA
This sequence comes from Artemia sinica, assembly GCA_027921565.1. NCBI lineage: Eukaryota > Metazoa > Arthropoda > Branchiopoda > Anostraca > Artemiidae > Artemia > Artemia sinica. Next base: position 67,797,814 of record CM051263.1, read on the forward strand.
AGATATCTGTCACCTGGATATAAATTTAATACGTATATAGGAGACAAGAATAAAAAGCTAGTGCTGAAATCAAATCACGACAATTTATTATAATTTAGTGATTTGGGATATATTTGATTAGAAAGACTTTGGGGCCCTAGAGGAAATACAGCAGTTTTTAAGGATTGGAAGAGAAATAAGATTAGTTCGTCTTAGAAACTTGAACGTAGGAATAACCTAAGGTCGAAGTACAATATAAACTCCTTGAGCTTAAAGAACAAAGTAAATAGCCCTTTTTGCCTCTTTCTTTCAGCTTAGTGACCTTTGGAATTTACCTAGCGTTTATTAAAATCTTACATATAAGAAGGTTGAAGCGATAAGACCATGCTGTATTCCCCTCTAGTGAATTCTCTGACGTTATACGAAAGAGGGACTTAGTCTCCTCCATTATCCGCTTTTGCATTTCAACCCGTGCTAATATTTTATAGAGGCGGCCCTGATATTTATACAGAATGGTTTGGGAATAAAGGAGGAATTAAATTGCTACATTAAGATTTCCCATCTCTTCTGTCCAAAGATCCAATTTTCTCTAGAAAGTTGTAGTTTATCAGAGTTCCAAAGAACACTAACTTTCCTTTCAGGATATAAACCTGAAACTCAGTTTAACTTATACAATCATAGAGATTTGATAAAAAGGTTATTAATAGGAACAATAATTTGACCCAAATAAATTTAATTACACCAGTGCCCAATTCAGTCTGATCGTCCAAGTGTAGTTATTTCAATTAGAAGTATTAGATAGCCTAGAATTAACTAAATCCTTTTTTCGGTAAACATTTGTGGATTGAACAAGCAGACCCATATTAGACAACAATACAACAATTTAGACAACAATGAATATTAGACAACAGATTTAGAAGAAGCTTAGAAGCGTTCAAAATAATTAGAGTTAGAATATTTTCCTTTAATTTCCTTTTATAATAAATATCAGTTGTCACTAAATTCTGAGTACCGATTCGTACCCAAGCCTCAGATATAAAACGCTACCAAATTTTAGCCAAGATAGTAGAGGCAACCTTACATGTAAAAGCACTGGGACCTGGAAACTCGCCTTGTATATAGAAATCGCACGACTCAAGTTTAAGCCAGTCGATGTTTTTGTCAACGAATATCGCAAGTCTGCCACTAGGGTGACCCTGGCGCTGGAACGCTTTGCTCTGTGAATATGCGCAGACTTATTCAGAATTGACTGAAATAGTCAAATGTTATCGGTAGTTAACAGGTGTTCTTGGACAAAAACAACATTATATGCATGGCATAGGCTCTTAACGTAGTCAAATTTAGCAGCAATATGGCCGTTATCATTTCGGCAAAATATGGACCGTTCATTCATTTTTGGTCTGAAGAAAAGCTTTCTGCATTGCTTGTCGGACTGCTAGACACTATAGACTAAAGCTAGGATGGGTATTGTTAGGCTCGACGCACAGAACGCACTTCAATGTTTGAGAGTGGCATTAGTTTTCTCTACTGTTTTCGTCGGCCCCAGCACATCCAAAGCAGTACATGCCGCTGGTGCAATCTTTGGTAAGATGATCAAATGACTGACACTTGAAACAGCGCTTGGGAATCTGCCTGAATGGAAAGAGTTTTGTGTGAGTATGATCAATGAATAACCCAAATTTAATGGCTGCTATTTCTCAACCGGTATCGCCAAAGGTAGTTTGATTGTCTCAGATTGTCAATATAGTTTTGCATCGACTAGTCTGGGGTTAGGAAAGAGGATATCATCTTCTGTTGTGGCAAGGGACACAAACTTGTCGATCACAAAGAACTTTTCCTCACGAAAAGAAGCACTTATAACAGGAAAGGATTCGTGGGAGTTGGCGAGTGAAGCTGCCGACTTGGGACTGCTCTTGTAAGCAACCAGACCAGACTTAGTCTGTTGGATATGATCAATGCCTTCGTCACTAGCGTGTTTTTCAAAAAAATTCTTCTGCTTGGAACAGGAGTTTATTTGTGAGGTAGGTATATTGGCGATGAAAAACCGGTATGAAGTTTTTGCGGGTTGTTCGAGAGGGGGCCAAACGTTCTGAGACGGAAGCATAGATTTACACTGTTCCATAACGCTGTCAATCTTATCCGTGAATTCGTTAACTTTTACACACAAAGTTGTAAAAGTGTCTTGCAGAATTTTCGGTAATTCGGATAATTTCCTGACGGTGAAGCGTCAGTGGGAAGTATACAGACGATTTCAGGAGGGATTTTTTTTCTCTGGAAGGGGCGGAGAAGGGGCTACGGGGGAGGATCTTTCAATGGAGAATGTTTCCTTGGGGAAAAAGACATTTCTATAAAGGGGGCATCAGATAGTGGTGGTGGTGGGGGGGGGGGGGGTCGGAGGAGGGGGTTACGGGGAAGATCTTACCATGGAGGATGTTTCCTTGGGGGATGGGACATTTCTATGAAGGGGGCGCTGGATTTTCCAGCATTATTTAAAAAACGATCAGAAATTAAATAAAAAAGACAAGTTTTTTCAACTGAAAGTAAGGAGCAACATTAAAACTTAAAACGAACGAAAATGATTACGTATATGAGGGGGTTCTCGCCCTAGTCAATACCTCGCTCTTTAAGGTAAAGTTTTTTTTTTAGTGCTTTAAAAAGAGCTATCTATTCTAATTAACCGGCCCTTGTGATTCAGGGGTTTGTGATTCGAACAAAATTCGAACTTTAGCACAAATAGTGAGGTATTGACAAGGGGGGCAAACTCCTTAATATATGTAATAAGAACATACGAATATAGAAGTTTGTTACGTAAGTTAATTTGTAAGTTACGTCAGACCAAAATTTCGAGAAAATCACTTAGCCAAAAAAAAGCAAAATTAATATGCAAATTTACTTTTAATTATTCATGTTTGGTGAGCAAAAATATACGCTGCATTAATTCAAAAGTTTCCAAAAATTAAATAAAAAAAGTTTTTAAATGAATATAAGGAGTGACATTAAAACTTAAAACGAACAGAAATTATTCCGTATATGAAAGGGGCGGTCCCCTCCTCAACGCCTCGCTCTTTACGCTAAAGTTTGACTCTGTCTCACAACATTAAAGAGCAAGGCGTTGGGTAGGGGACCACCCCTTTCATATCCATGTCCTTCATTCACTTCCATGTCCTTCAGAATCTTTTTATTCCCATAGATTTGGGATCGTCTACGTTTGCAGATTATGAAGCGCGGACAACAGTAACCGTGTTCAACAGCAGCTGTGAATCCTTCTTGAAGGGTTCTAAGGGCCCAATGTATTGAACTGTCATTTTTATGTCCACCAAATCTCTAGCTCTCCTCGAGGATATTGCTTCTGCGTAAATTTTAACAGTCAACTCTGCAAGGCCAGTCAGGTTCTGCATTTGTACATTAACTAGAACCAAAGTAGACATAGCTGATATCCAAATTGTCTGCTGCAATTCAGTCATGCCTCTACCTCTCGTCAGACCACCAATCGTTTTCATACTTCTCATTAACGTTTGTTCGATCACCAAATCAGGAGAAACTGCCGCCCAGTAGTTGTCAGTTCTCTGGATGAACAGGTATTCCTGCAACATTCTGTACTGCTCTGCGTAGTCTTTCCTCAACTGAAAAATATACTGCATGAACAGCCAAGTAGACTTCGTGCAAAGACTGTAGATAAGGCTCGAATTAGCCACTTCGTTCAGCTCTCAGGTTCTTTCTCCAGATTCCAAGAAGATCCAAATACTGAAACCAAAGACGGGCAGTTCTGGACTCGGAAAATCGTTCTTTTACAATATGAACTTTTTCATGGATAAGATCTGCCGCTTCTGATAATTGCGCTTCGTCGATGGCATTTCCTTCAAAGAGCAACTCATACGTTTTTTTGCCTTTTCAAAGGTTCTGGTAGCATGTTATTGCCATCAAACACTCTGCCCTCGCATGTGCCACTCTGTGCCACTGCATGAGACACAACATTGCCTTGTAACGTACTTTGCCTAGTGTTAGGCGCGGATACTTGACTTATGATTTCCAAAAGTCCCAATTTAGCCATAAGGAAGGCAATGGCTCCTATGAAACTTATGCACGAGTGAAACTCACATTGGACAACAATATCATTCGTCAAAGCACTTGTGGAGGGTTCTGCATCGACGATACACTTTGCCGTCCGGTAAAGTGGTTGGTCAAACGTTATGACGAGAGTTTTTCGAGATCGACTAGTGCACTCGCTAGCTTTATTCTTTTGTCTATTTTTTGGAAATAAATAATACGGCAAAAACCGTTTATATATCTTTTAACCCAATCATGTAGCAGGAACTATGGTAGATGGCTCCGCCAATTCGATCAGCTAGGAACTAGCACTAAGGAATGGAAACCACAAACTGGAGGTTCTAGAATAATGGTTTGAAATTAAACTGTTCAAGACTCATATTCTAAGGTGCCATTCCTTACTTGATTTGAAATGGTGAATTGACTAAAAATGATTAAATTATTTGTATAGGGCAATTTTCCCAACCATGTTAGGTAAGATGAGGTATTTGACTACGAAAAATCAAGTTTTTTAACTTCAATTTCGAGTTCGCCACCATTCATTTCATAGGAAACGATAAAAAATTACGACAACCTCTTAACTACGAGTGTTAACCCCCTACACGTCCTTTTAGGGTGGAAATAGGCATAAAGGTACGAAAATTGAAAACCTGAATTCAGATTTGAAGTCGGCATGCTTGATTTGATACGAAACTACTATTTAAACTTCAAAGTATTTATAAACACAAAATCGATTTCCCCCTTCATTTTCCCAATTCAAGGGCAAATTTGGGACATTTGTCCAATGGATATTCGGGTGGATTTTTTCGTGTAATTTAGTTGATTATTCTGAGAATTTTGGTGTAAAAGAAAGAATATGTTGCAATTTCCCTGGGCTATAACCATTTTTTCCCGTTTTCTTTCCTCCGCTATAGAAGAAAGAAAAAGTTTATTTATATGTGACATACTTCCCCCTCAATATTCTCCGAAATTTTTACCTTCATAACCTTAGCCCTAGTAGTAGTAGTAGTCACAATAATACTAGTAGTAACAGCAGTAGCAGCAGGATTAGTATTAGTACTAACAGTAGTAGCACTAGTGGTAGTGGCAGTAGTAGTATGTACAAATTACCTTTGGTCAGTTGAACATCCCTCTAGTCGAACCGTTGAAGTTGTAACTTCATACACTTAGCCGTTGTTCTGATGTTGTCAATATGCTATTTTAATAACCTGCATTAATATCCATAGCGTTTTTTAATTTTGTTAAATTTTCACCTTAGTAATCTTAGCCTTCGTATTAGTTGCAATAGAAACACTAGTTGGAGTGGTTGCAGTGGTAGCAATATTAGTAGAGACGTGAACATATTGTCTTTTGGTCAATTGATCTTTTCGTTAAGTATTCTCTGAAAGTTCTGATTAGTTTCCTCAGCCATTCATGAGATACACCATTTTTACAACCTGTATGCACATAGTGTGCCAAGATTTAGTTCAAATTTCCCCTCAATAGTCCCTTAAATTTTATCCTTCATACCCCTATTAGTACTAGTATCATAGCAGTAGTAGTAACATTAGTAGTAGTAGTAGTAGTAGTAGTAGTAGTAGTAGTAGTAATAGTATTAGCAGTAACAGTAGTAGTAGTAGTAGTACTAGCAGTAGTAGTAGTAGTAGTAAGTAGTAGTAGTAGTAGTAGTAGTAGTAGTAGTAGTAGTAGTAGTAGTAGTAGTAGTAGTAGTAGTAGTAGTAGCAATAGTAGTAGTAGTAGTAGTGTCTTTTTAGCAGTAGTAGTAACAGCAGTTGCAGTAGTATTAGTAGTAGTAGCAGTGTTCAAATATTGCCAATTGGTCAGTTTAACATCCTCCTAGTGACGTCCTGGAAGCTTCAGTTTGATACAGTAAGCCGTACCTAAGATATTACTGATACGTCCTTTTGACAATGTGTAATCACATAGTATGTTTTGATTTAGTTCATCTTTCCTGCGGCATTTCCCTCAAATTTTCAAAAAATATCCTTAGCCTTAGTGGCAGTCACTGATAAGGCAGTGTTTGTCGTAATAGCAGTAGTAGTAGTAGTATTAGTAGTAGTATTAGTAATAGTGGTAGTAGCAGTAGTAGTAGTTGAAAGCTAAGGATTGAACTTTATCAAAGATATCTAGATGATAAAAGTGATGTTTTGTATGAACTGTTCAAAAAACAGCGCAATTTAGTGAACAAATTACGTCGCAAAGCTTTTGCCGAATATTACGATAGAAGGTTTTCAAATTGTAAAGGAAACATGAAAGAAACTGATAAATGAAGTGACCAATGGGAATGCTGAAATTGGAAGGAATAAAGTACAACTTTAAGGGTTCGCCTCTGATGATAAGCATGGAATTGCAAATGAGTTTGGTAATTATTTCTCCAATACTGGTATTAATGTGCAAAAAAGTGTAAAAAAAAGATGTCAACAGGTTTAAGAGTACATTATATGTGATAATAGAGGTGAGAGTTTTGAATTAACCTTTGATCGGTGTACAAGTGATGAACTGCTTAAAATAATAAAATCTCTGAAATCAAATTCTGCGGCTTATCTCTTCGAGCGTTTGAGGCAATAATGCATTATATTCTACGGTGTCTGCTTTTTATTATAAACCTATCACTTGAAAAGGGCATTTTTTCCCAACCAGCTAAAAGTTGCGAAAGTGATAACACTTCATAAAGGTGGTCCTAAAAATGAAATTGAGAATCGGAGACCGATTTCGATCCTTCCATTGTGTTTGAAATTATTAGAAAAAGTTATTAATAAACGTCTATATAGTTTCCTACAGGGTAATGATTTGCTGAGTGAGACCTAATTCGGGTTTTGCAAAGGGCGTTCAACGAAGCATGCTTTGTAACAGTTTATAATCAATTAACAGTGGTATGGACAGAGGTGAAACACCTTCGTCTATATTTATAGATATTTGCAAAGCATTCAATACAGTTGATTTTCAAACTCTGCTAAGTCTGATGGAGTCGTTAGGTTTCCGTGGAAAGTGCTTTAAGTGGTTTGAAAGTTATCTTACAGGGAGATCCCTCAAAGTAGTGTTGAATGATGTGGACTCAGCAGTATTTCCAGTTACGTTTGGAGTAGCACAAGGATCAGTGTTAGGTCCGCTGCTTCACCTCATCTATGCTGATCTGATGCGTCTTTATTTGAAAGATGTGGGTCTTACCTCGTTTACTGATGATACCGTTTTAACTGTGTTTGCCTCATCTGTGAAGGACCTGGTGAGAGAAGCAAACCTTGCATTAGGAAGGATGGATATTTTTCACTTCATTAAGTCTATTGTGTGTAAATGTTCGCAAGACATTTTAAATAACGTTTTGTAGAGTTGGTACACCACTGGATGTATCTGGCCAGGTAACTTTATGTGGTAATCTAGTTCAACAAGTTAATCATCTTCGCTACCTGGTTTTTATCTCGATTGCCATCTGGCATGGAAGAGTCACAGTGACACAATTTCATCAAAATTTGCCGGTGGGGTAGGAATACTATGAGGTTTGCAGCACTTTCTACCTCAATGAATACTTTTAACTATATGTACCTTAGTTTTAAAAAAAAATAAAAGATTATTTTTGGGGGGAATTTGTTAAATTTTATTATGGCTGGTAGGTTGGGTAGGGGAGGAAGAGGAGCTGGAGAGGTAAGAGTGGGCTGGGAAGCTAAGGGTGGGTAGGGGCTAAGGTAAGGTTGGAAGGGCAGGGTGGGGGAGGGAAGAGGGAGTTGAGTATATTGAGTGATGGAGACTGGATTTGTTATTATTATTTTTTATATTTTGTCAATCTATTATTATTTTTAATTCAGTTATTTATTTATTTTTTTATATATTTTTTTGTTTTTTTATATAGGTTATAGTTTATCTATTTGTGTTTATTAATAATAGTTTTAATTAAATAGGTAGAACTTTATGCAAATAGTTGAGTAAATAGGTAAGTAGTTACGTGGACTTTCGAGCGATCGCTAACCTTCATAGGTTTTCTCCAACGTTAAAGTGTTGTTTAATTTATTTATTTGTTTATGAATGTGGATTAATAAACTTGTGAACCTGTGATTCTGAGCCGAGCCCTTTTCAGAACCTGTATGCACATAACGTGCTTCGATATAGTTTAATCCTCCCATCAACATTCTCTGAAAGCCTCACCTGAAACCCTTGGTCTTCAGGCATACTACTGCTGCTACTAATACTACTGCTACTACTGTTACTACTATTGCTAATAAAGCACAACTACTACTACTATTATGACACTAGTACTAATAGGGCTAAGGGTATAAAGGATGAAATTAAAGAAAATATTAAGGGGAAAGTTAACTTGCTATATGAGTTTCAATAAATATTAAAAGCAATAGTATTGTACAAGAAGGGACTATTTATCCCATGTAATAAATTTTAGTCCAGTAAATCTACGTAACTGTGGTACAAAATTGCGATATAAAATATTTTTACACTGTCTTGTAGAGAAGCAAATTCTGTATAGCATATAAAAAGTCCCCAAATATCCCCTTGGTGGAACGGGGTAAAAAACCAGAGGAAAGGGTGAAAATTGGAAATATTCAGGAGCAGATTTATTGTGCGCTCGAATTTCCTGTCTGCTCTTTTTCTGCCTGGAGAACTCGAAAAAATAAATTTATATTGTTTTATAGATGGACTTGGTTCGATTTCCCCCTTTATCGGGGAAGGGAGAGAGGGAAAGCAGTATCCTCGAGAGTTTTGCGATATGGCTGGTAAAAATGTTGTCCCCAAAGTTTTTTGAATCGATGATTTTAAAAAACATGGTATTAGATTAGTATCTTGCTTTTCTACAGAGTTTTTACCGTAGAAGAGACAATGCATCGGGCCTTCGGAGTACGTGCTATATAATACAAACATCAGACAAAACTAAATGTAAAAAGTTAAACAAATCAGGTAACGATTTTGATTGAACTATAAAGGATAAGATAAAGGATTTGTACTAAACATCGTCTTCTTCATCGTTATCAACAAAAACATCTTTATTGGAACACGCAATCCCTTGGCAGTCTTTGCAAGCAAGTGTGAAAGGCAATCAATTTTTTTTTGCAACTTCAGAGTGAACTGTTACAGCTGGAACGCTTGCTGCTGCAAGGAATTACATTTAGCAGATGAGGCGAATCAGGTCCAATGTCTGTCATGATCGGAGTGAAGCGTCCGTCACGTAATCTCCAATCCCAGTCTTTTGGGTCGAGTTGTGACGCAGTATTAAGCCATTCCATTACCTAATAGAAGACTCTATAAGAATAAAATTTCACAGTCGATGGAGTTGGTGGAAGTCTCTCTAGGTTCACAAAAGTTGATGTCTTTGAGCCGTTAAATTTCTTAAGAAAAACTCTGTACCTAGCTTTGCTCAGACCGTCCCCTTTCTTTTTCTTTGTAGAAACACAGCAAAACATTTTCACTGGCTTGCTGGACTTCTTCCTTCGTAGAGCGCGGATTAAGGAATACTTCACAGTTATTCCTAAACTCCTCATGGTTTTTCAGAAATGAAAGGACAGCCCGCTTTCCTATCCCACAAAAACGAGACGTCGTGTTGCAACCAAGAAAAACGTGGTCAATAAGAATAGAGTGATAAAACTGTTCCAGCGATCTTTTGATAAAGTTGATATGTCAGAATTTAGTTGACAGAGCTCTTGACTTGGTACTGGTTTCTAATTAATGATCCCTGGCTTCCAGAGGCAGGTGATGGAGGAAAGGGATCAATAAATCAGCGTTGTTCCCTACTACTGGGGTTACCCTTTCCTTGGCAGCATTAACACCTGTTAATGCAATTAGAACGTCTGCATCTCTCTCTACATGAATGACAGTGAGGCAGGCTTGAACAAGATTCTTATCAATAGCTCGAATAATATTCTGCTTATTGTTGAGAATCCGCAAGAAATTCTCCTTCTTCCTTTGGAGCTTCATTCTCAGTGTGAAATCGACGGCCGAAGACTGGAAACCTTCGTTTGTCTAACATAGGTGACACCTTTGGTAGACGAACCTGAAGTGCAACCATTAAAGACGACAGAAGCATTTGAATACTTCTGTGTCACGAATGAAACGTAACTGTTGCAAATCTGTTCGAAATTGTTTCCTTTTTTCAATGGAGTATTCTGAAGCGGTCATCCACCATTGATCGCGTATTTTCTGGCTCTTTTGATAGGACGTTTACAGGTTCTGCCTTTGCTAATTTCCAAATAGGTTTTCTAGCTCCACTATATCTCGCTGTCACGGCAGGCTTGACGATTCAAAAAGGGTAGTAGGATAGCTGGAGAGGCCAAATCTGAGAGTTTCTTCCTTATTCCCTCCGGCTGTAGTTGCCGCTGCTGCAAGACGTTGGAACAGAAGACTTGCATCAATTTGTATGTCTTCACCGTCAGCTTCGGAAATGTTGCCTTTATAGGTCATTGTAATCACTTCACTTTTGCACTTGACGATATAGCGATCGGCATCGTTGTCGTTCATTGACTTCAGAGTTTCTTTTCCTATCGCCTTTGCTGTATCCGCATTGACATACCTTCTTGCTGTCATACCATTCAATACATTGCACAATTGAGTGCACTTGTTGCACAGACAGGACTGCGCAAAAAAACTTCTAAAGCCTCTACGTCCTTTCTATCACTCTCTATCCGAGCTGGTCTTGCGGAAACGTGCTGGTCAGATGACACGTACTCAACGCCGGTGAGTGACAGCAAAAGCTCATTAATTTCAGCTCGCACTGGCATTGACATTGTCCAAATCAACTTTTGCGTCTCACTTCATTCCATTTCCTCTTGTGAGTCCCACGCTTGTTTTCAGCGACCCCATCAGTACTTGCTCAATTACTAAGCCGGAAGAGAGCCCAGCCCAAGATCTATCGCTTCTTCAAATGACAAACATCCCATCCGTAACGTCTTTATACTGCTTCTGGTTACTTTCTTTCAGCTCTTCCATTTGCAGAAAAAATATTCGCACTGATTTTGTATACATGTTTTTGCCTGTAGCTGCAAGGTAAGGGAGAATCTCAGAGAGTGCTTAAAGATACTGCACCTAGTTTCCGGTCTTATCTGCCCTAATAGCCTGCTTAAGCACTCCGAGCATTTCTGAATACTGAAGCCATATTTTTGCAGTCCTGTTGTTCTGCAGCGTGTCTTAAAACTCCAACATTCGCGTTAGGATTCGACGCACTACGTCTGTGTTGGATGCGTCTTTAGGGGTTACTTCCTCATTCATTAGAGCTATACATATTGCCGAAGTTTCTGCAAAATCTTGGTGACTCGGACGTATGTCATCTGTGTAGTCAAAACCATAAGATTTGCAAAGTAGAGTGATCTGCAATGCTGAATCTATATACTCATGTGCTCTCATGGCTCTTGAAACAGCCTTACCGCTAAGGGTATGCTTAATGGTGTTACCGGCATATAGGCATTCGAGCACTTTTTATTCCTGTTTCCGTCATAAAATTCCCGATAACTCCAGGAAAGCTCAAAGACCAATGAAGACCACCAATCATTGTAACTGCTGCCTTGAGATAACTATCAGCAGGCTCAGCATTGACGATGTTCACCGTTTTCATGTAAAACGGTTGGTTGAAAGTAACAACTGGTACCATTCCGGGCTGGCGTGCTTTATCAGAAATAAAACGTAAGGTTGTGTATACACAAGAAAGATCGGAGGGATTATAGTCAATAATAGGCAGAAAAACAATCAACGATGGGCCTTTATATGACCCATGGTGAATTCCTTGCATAAATCCACTCCATCTGACCCGTTTCGTGTCATGTATACAGCTTGCATGCCATACTAGGTCAATGCCGTCGATCTTGTCGTCAAAGGTAATGGTCAAGATGTGTTTGTACACAAGAATGTTCTCCTGTTGGCTTCTGTTGTAGAAAAAGAAAGGCACTTGTCCAACCTGCTGGAATACTTCAAGGTTCACAACTACTCTTAGGATTATGATTGGAAATTTGGGTAGCCTTGGTGTGGCAGCAGCTAGCATGCCCATCCCATGGAAAGTATCTTTTCTGTCGATACTGCAAATGTTGTGGTTGACATTGTCGCCAATGAACTGGATGAAAGCTTTAGAAGTCATCCCTGGAAATTCTTTACAATGAGTTACTGCAGCAGAACGCTCGAATCGAAGCACTTCAGAGACAAACATTTCAGAAATAGACAAAACCCTTATTTCTACTTATATATATCATTTTCTACTCATATCTATCCTTAAGTATCATTTTAAGTAGATTTCCTTATGGTCGGACTTGGGTTACCTGGACTTTGAAGCTGGTGATATTTTATTTTCAATTCGCATGGGTATTAGCCTTTGTGTCCAAATTTAATTTAAACAAATAAAACACAGTTGTTTTTGTTTCTAAACACAGCTAATAGGTCATATTCAGAGTGATTTTTCTTATTCCAAATTAGCAGTTATCAATTGCGCACACTTGCCAGACGCTAAATTTTATTGCCACAGATCACATTGTCTCAGCCGTTTTTCCTGCATTTTTTGCGATATTCGCGCATTTTCTCTTCTTGGAAGGAAAACGAGCAGAAGAGAGGGGGGCACATGTTGCAACGGCCGTAGAGGTACCTGCCGGGTTCTTTGACTCTTACACTGCGGGAAATAGGTAGCGGGACTCTATACTTCCCTCGTTTTCCTCGACGTAAAAGACAGCAAATAATCGCGAACGATGGCAGGTGACAAGCTTGTGCTTAACTCACTACTGAACTTTGTTGTTCGTGCTTTGAAATCTGGTAATAAGTCTGATGAGATTGTGAAAACAGCGGTGGAATTTTTTAATAAAAAGAAGAGATTCAAGGGGCGAAAGAATTAATATGGAGGGATTCTGCTATTAGTACTCGCATGAGCATGAAAGTTTTTATATCGACTGACAATATCTCTGAAATTTTGAAATTGCTCAAATATTGCGACGAAAACTATGTCATCTCTGTCATCTATGTACGTCATCTATCCGTCATCTATCATATACGTACATCATATACGTCATCTATGAGCCAGACGAAGTACCCATTGTCCCTGTGGAAGTAAGCGCTGTTATTGCTAGGAAAGTAAACGACATGTGTTCTAAGTTAGAGAGTTTTATCGAGCGTGATCGTTCCCCTGTTCAGTGGCCACTCGGCAAATCTGGATCCTCGTCTCAGGAATCGTCCCCCAAACCCCAGGCGACCTATGCAGTTGTACTACAGAATCCCCAACAAGACTTGAGAAACCCAGAAATGAGAAAAGAGTACATGGATAAGGTATGTGGTGACAATACCTCTAGTATTGTTGAACTGCAAGCGATCAAAAGTGGGTGGCGCGTAGTACTAGCCGATAAGGAGTCTGGCAACGCAGTTGCACAGGCATTATGTGCTAACTATAGATCTGTTGAGGTGAAAGTGAAACAACTATCTTTCTATGGAATAGTACGCCACGTTCCTGCAGATAAGAGCGATATGAAACTTTGCGAGATTATTCCGAACTGTTTGAGAGCTATGCAGTTGGGTAATACTAGGTCACTCAAACTTCAGTTCTTTTCCAAAGTGGAACTTGAAAACACTATTAAATTGCTCCCAGTGATTCATTACGAACGCAGCACAATCTCTGAATATCTGTTTCTTCCAATAAGATGTTTCAATTGTCAAGCATTTGGTCACGCGGCCGAATTTGGCAAGAACAAAGCCAAGTGTTCTAGATACTGGGATAACCACAATAGCATTCAGGACAGCCCTTGCAGCAAACCGATTAAATGCACACTCTTTGGTTCGGACAAATATCCATGCTACAGTTTTAGCTATCCGGAAGCGCAAAAGTTACTTTCAGTTAACAAATGAGTCGTGAAATTAAACTTGATTACTTAGAACATTAATGGAAATGTAATCAACAAACTGCCAATCCTCAGAACCTAATTCATAGTCATAACATTGTATGTCTCCACGAACATTTCGTGACAAAAGAAGGGACTGAACTGTTAAATATCGGAGATTCAATCGATATTTATGCTGTTGGTGCAAAATTGAGTGATAGAGGCCAGCCCTCAGGTAGTATCGCAATTCTTGCTAAAAAATCTGTAAGCGCAAGAGTTTTCCAAGTATCCTATAATTTTCTTGCGATCAAGATTGAACGGACAATAATCTTTTCAGTTTATATGCCTATGGACTACAAATAATCTAGATCAGATTCCAAGTTCGATAGTGCTTGTCGGAAATTAGTAAACGCTATTGCCAATTGTCGCACCCAAGATTTGTCATACATTGTCGCCGGAGATATGGATTCTGATTTGATGAATCCGGAAAGCCGTAGATCCCAAGTGCTCTCGACTGCTCGTTCTGGTCTAAACATAATTGAAAATGATCTTGATTTCACGTATGTGCATAACTCTGGAGCAACTTCATCTCTTGATTTTATAATGTGTTCACATCAGCCAGATCACCTTCGCCAGTCACATGTGGATACATCTATCAGCGCATCTAACCACTTACCAGTGAGTTATGTTTTAGCGCCTAATACATCTTTGAAATCCCACCTTGATCTGCCCAGTGGAAGAAAATGGAATCAGAAAGTTATGTGGGATAAAGTTAATACCCCCTTGTACCAGAATGTATGTGACGAAATTTTAGCAAGAATTCACGTCCCTTACAATCTACTTCATAAATCTTCTTCAGTTGCAGCAAGGGATAAACAAAGTACTGATCAATATATACTGTAGCGAAATAGTTCATGCCCTGCAGTGTAAGAAAAAGCTAGTAGTACCGATTTGTCGTGTTCGGATTGGGTCGGAAATACCCCACTGGTCCTATAATTTGGATCTTGTAGATACGTGTGCTGACGCAAAATTCTGGTTAGGCCCGTGGATAGATAACGGCCGACCAAGGAATGGTATAGTAAACTCCATCCGATTATATACCAAGCGAAGATTCGCAAAAATCCTCGCTATACATCGTGCTCAGATTATTGAATGTGATAGTAAATCTGTAAAGCAAGACCCCAATCGCATGTGGAAATGCCTAAGAAAGAAGAAACGTAAAGAATCAGCTGATGCTCTGCCCTTTCAGAGTGAGTGGGTTAAATATTTTACGCACGAGTTTTCATCACCTAATGCTGATCTGGAAAATAAATTTGCTATTGAGCTCGATGCGAGTCTTACGGAATGTAAACGGGAAGTTGGTTTTGTTGTGTCTAATTTGGCAGTCAGTGAGGCACTCTTGAAACTGAAGAAGAAGTTGTCGAGGGGGGTGGATAACCTGTGCGGATTGCATCTTCAAGCGGGAAATCAGAACCTTGTCGAGCACCTTTGTTTCATTTACCAAATGATTTTTAATGCTGGGATTGTTCCAGACCTATTCTGCAGGGGTGTAATTACTCCTTTACTAAAAAAGGGAAAAGACGGGAGGCAGTGTTCTTCTACCGCCCGATATCTGTCGCGGCTCTACTGTGCAAGTTATCTGAATTGCTTGTTGTAAATAGGCTTAGTGCTACATGTAACACGCCGGATAGCCAATTTGGTTTCAAAAAGAACATAAGTAGAGAACACGCGTATTATGTGATTGCTAATTTGTTTATTGACGCCAAAGATTCAAATGAGACACTATATTTTGCCGGTCACGATGTCAACCGAATGTTCGACTCCAGTTTGCACCCTCAGATATTGTTGTCTGTTAGGAAGCGTGGCGTAGATGTCTATTCTACGCGCACTTAGGAATACGTATAGTAAATTAAAAGTGCGTGTAAAAGTACCGTGTGTTAATGCTTTAACCCTATTTGCTAGTCACATACCCGTAGAGGAGGGAATACGCCAAGAAGCAGTTACCTCGCCATCGCTATTCAATAATAGTAATATTTCATCGCAATAACGGGTTCAGCCTACATGTATCTTTAGAGGCCTCAATGTTTCTCTGATCGATTATGCTGACGATATTTTGAACGCGAATAGAACACTTGTAGGCATCGAAGAGAATTTCCGTCTTTTGAGCAAGGAGTATGGCAACATATGTCTTTCTTTCGATCCCCAGAAGAGTGAAGTTTTTGTATATAATAGTCGCGTTAAAGATGGTTGATGTTATTTTCGGAAGCCAGTTGATGTTATTTTCGGAACCTATACGATTAAGCCTTTGTCTAAGATTATGTACCTCGGCCTTCCAATATGTAGCGATCTTAAAAAAAAAACTCACAATTGCCTTGTTTCGTTGTTCGCTGTAAAGCCACGCAGAGCTTAAGGAATTCTCGTTTCAATGAAGTGCCACTTTAACCTTTTTTTACTCGCAAGGGTGTATAACGCTTTTGTTTTGCCACACGTGCTAGCCCTATCTCCGTTTTGGAAAATATTTACTTCGTCTGATTGCCGCAATATTCGGTCTGCTTCCTAAACATATGGCAAGTATCTGCTTCATCTTCCAATTTGGATGAGGAATTCGAAAATATCACTGAAGTATGGTATAGCCGATCCGCTGATAGCTGTACTGAATCGCTGCGCTCGATTTGCAAAGGCATTTAAACCAAGCCACTCTTCTTTATAAGTCGCAATAACTTAAATTTGTAAATTGTTTTTTCGTTGTAGTAATTGTTGAATTCTTAATCTTGTTTTTATGTAGTTGAGTTTTCTTTGGATATTTTGTTGTTATGTTTTTCTTTTCTTTTCTTGTATTCCATTTACAGCATTTTGTATGTCTAATAATGGGTAATACAATAATAATAATAACAATAATAATACTTGTAATGGAGCGAGCAAAGATTGGGGACGGCAAGTCTGCATTATTGCTTGACCGATTGAGCTTACCAATAGGTAGTGAATCTCCAGCAAACAGGAAAAGAGAAGCACCAGGGAATAAGACATTAAACTTTCGTCGAAACGGTCTTAGAGGATTTTAAAACCGAATTCATAGACCTTTGTCTCTTCTCCAAATTCTGTAGAGCCGTCTGACTATCTTTCCCTTTTAGAGGATATCTTGATTTTCCCCTCCATTTCCCTTGTAACTGAAGAACGGAAGGGGGAGGGGGAAAGGCCAATGACAGAGCAATCAAAGTAACATATTTATTCTTCTCGCACTGGGAAACTCCAGAAAACAAGTCTTGCAGACGGCTGTCCAGGATCTTGATTTACCTCCTCTTTTCCCCCTGTAAGTGGGGAAACGAGGGAATGACTTATTACACAGCAATAAAGAAATGCATATACGATCTTTGTTGACCCAAGAGCATCAGGAATGCCATTCTCAGCATAAAAAACAAACGGTCGTAAATTTTTGAGTTTTCCCATGGATTTTTCCCTCCCCCCCCCTGTTTTTCACCCTGTTCCGCCAAGGGGATTCTTGGAGACAAAATATGTTTTCTACAAAATGGTGTAAAAATCATTTATATTGCAATTTTGTCCCAGATCGTCGATCTTTTCCGTCGATTTACTGAACTACTTCCTTTTCAACCACTTTGAGACGATTAACTTTTTCAAGTCGTCAAGTCGTCCAATTATTCAAGCAGCTGTTTGTTTCTTGAACCCCCTGAAAATTCAATTTTTTTTAATCGTAGTCTATTTTTTTTATTAGTAGGCACACTATGCACCTACAGGTTGCAAAAAGGGTGTAGCTGTGAAACCGGTTTACATAGATCTTACATTCAGCTAATTTCTCAAGTGTCTTCTGAATAATAGAGCAGTACTATACAAAAACTTAAAACGAATAAAACAGTCCACATATAAGGGGTAATTTCCGATTTCTAATCACTCACTTTTTATTTAAGATTTTTAGTACTTTAAGGAAGCTTTCTACTCCAGTTAAACGGCCCTGGTGTTTCAGTAGCTATTTTTGAAGAATTCGGAAAAAAAGTCAAAGTTTAGAATGGAGAGTGTATGATCAAGTAGGGGAATGGGTTGGAAAATGATACCATCATTATCCCAGGAGTGTTTCTGGTCTACGTATTTAGTATTTGTTGTGGGAGAGATAATAGTGTCCCTTCATTGCTACAATATTTCTCTTTCTAGTACAAAACATTTCATTTACATACCTTACTACTTTACTGTTTGTACTGTTACATTTACTGCTACTACTGTTAGTACTATTGAACATATTACTGCTCTTCGTATGATATTAGTAGTTGTAGTAGAGTATTAGTAGAAGTAGTAGTAGTTGTAATAGTAGTAGTAGTAGTAGTAGTAGTAGTACTAGTGGTAGTAGTAGTAGTAGTAGTAGTAGTAGTAGTAGTAGTGGTGGTAGCAGTAGCAGTAGTAGGAAGAGCAGTAATATTTTCAGTAGAACTAACAGTAGTAGCAGTAAATGTAACAGTACAAACAGTAAAGTGAAATGTTATGTGCTGGGAAGAGAAATATTGTAATACGAAGTAGTTGGAAGAGCAGTAATATTTTCAGTAGTACTAACAGCAGTAGCAGTAAATGTAACAGAACAAACAGTAAAGTAGGTAAGTATGTAAATGAAATATTTTGTGTCACAAAAGAAATTTTGGGTACTTATGCATTAGCTGCTACCCACGTGATATATTGTGCTAAAGGAAACTAGTCAAACGGATATCTGTCAATAGAGAATTGGATCGCCAACCTTGGTTTGTCATTTCGTTTACAATATTTAAACTATTGTTTTTTGGGGTTTAGGGGGGAAAAAGGTACCTAGCTTAAGTTAAGTTACGTATTTAATATATGGTATGCTCTACCCTCCCCCCCCCCCTAATGTGAAAATATATAGCCCAAATTTGTTTCTAAACTATTATATTTTCATCATATTTTATTTTATTTCATTAGCAGTAACCAAATCTGACTTCTTGCGTGGTTACCAGCTAATGCATAAGCGCCAAATGTTGTAGTAATGAAGGGACACTTTTATCTCTCCCACAACAAATACTAAATTCGTAGACCAGAAACATTCCTGGGGTAGTGATGGTATTATTTTCCAACCCAACCCCCTACTTGATCCTACACTCTTTATTCTAGACTTTGACTTTTTTTCCAAATTCTTCAAAAATGACTCCTAAAACACAAGGGCCGTTTAACTGGAATAAGAAACTTTTTTAAAGTACAAAATAACTTGAATAAAAAGTGAAGGATTAGAAATCGTATATTATCCCCTTAGATGTGGACTATAACTTTTAATAGAGTAGTGCTGTATTATCCAGAACACACTTGAGAAGTTGGCTGAACGTAAGATCTATGGGTACTTGGGCATTATATAGGCCTCTCTAAAAAGTCAAGTTTGGTTAATGCTAATGAAATAAAATAAAATAGGGTGAATCTATAATAGTTTATAAACAAATTTGGGCTATATATTTGCACATTAGGGGGGGTGAAGCATAGCATATATTAAATACATAACCTAACCAAACCTAGGTACCCCCCCCCCCCCCCCTAAACCCCAAAAAACAATAGTTTAAATATCGTATACGCAATGAAAACCACGTTATGTGTTGCATTACTCTATAGAAGTCTCTTGAATTAACCCGTCACAACGGATTTTTCGTGACTGGTTTCCTTGTAAAGGCCCACATAGTGCCCAAGTACCGATCTATGTAAATCGATTTCACAGCCTCAAAGACAAATAACGGGTGACAGAATGCATTGAACTTGTATACTTTGGGCTATATATTTGCACATTAGGAGGGGATAGGGGTAAAGTTAGCTTAGGTTAAGTTAGGCTCCTTTATCCTCCCCCCGCCCTGCTAATTTACACATATAGCCTATAGCCCCTATCATATTATTATATAAACTAAAATAGGCTGTTATATTTTCATCTTATTTTGGCACATTTCATTAGGATTAACCTAACTTCACTTCACGAGTGTGGTCTGAATGATAAAGGGGCACTTTCAATATTGCTCCTTACTTTCAGTTTGAAAAACTACATGTTTCTTATTTAATAGTATAAAACACAACACATTATTTACAACATAATTAGAAATATCAAAATAGGAAATGGCTTTTTTCTGTTATACAAACTTAATGCTCCTTTCAGGAACGAACTTTGACAGAAAGACTCTATTTCAATTATTGCAATTTGTCTTCTTTAGAGTACTACTTTTCTACCCTTTCTTTCAGCAAACCGGCTCTCTTTTTTTCTCCTAAGTGCAGGTAATAAGTAAGCACGCACATACAAACCCTTAGGTATCAAAACGTGTGCATGCTTGTATTTGTACTAGCGCTTAATTTTATTTCGCCAATTGAATCATTTCAGCCATTTGCATAAAAATTTTGATAATAGTTTCTACACAACAATTAGTAGTCAGGTTGAGTCTCACTATGAATGGTGCAGAATGAGTCAAAAGGAATCTTTTTCATACTTATAAAAGCTGATTCTCATTATTAGATGACCCTTGTGATTCAGTAATAAATACATAGACCAAAAATACTTCTGGGATAGGGATTTTATGAGTTTTGAGTTTTTCAATTTCTGCTTGAGTCTATTTTCTTTTATTCAAGATTTTGGACATAATGTATAATAAACACTGTACATAATAATGAATAATAATTAAGTAGATAATAGGTTAAATGGATTGATCCCTTTTTAGGATTCCTTGCCCTAAGAAAATGTACCATAAAGTATTTTTCCCTGCCCCAACCAACCATTACTATTCTGGTATGGAATAGAATAGAAATGAACAAGGCTTTATTTTTAAAATTTTTCACGAGAGATACATCACCGAATATAAGTTTGTGTAAAAAAAAAAATGAAGTAAGAAACAACCATCACAAGTACTTCAATGAAATTAGGTTCAGAGACAACAAAATATTAAGAAATATAAACCGACAAAATACAGACAAATAGAAATTAAACAATTAAGAAAAATATTAAAGTAACTAGAATAATGTCATATCAAACAGGTCCTACATTAAAGGTAGAAATTTTGTCATAAAACGGCATACAATAAAATAAGTAATAAAACAAAAACAACAACAAACAAGAGGGTAAAGCCCTTTTCTGAACAGATTCCAACCTTTTGTTTTGATTTTTACTTAATGAGAAGTGCCATAAAGGGCGAGCATATTCGAGAGTTGGGCGTATAAAATATATGTAAAATTTCAAAATATGAGAAGCTGGGCATTTATATTTTACCAATTGCTTAAGGAAAGCTAGGGAAATGTTGGCTTGCTTGGTAATGTTTGAAATATGGGCTTCCCATTTAAGATCAGAAGTTATAGTTACCCCTAGAAGTTTGATTTTTTGTGTCATAAGTTCACTTGGAATAATAGACGTAAATGAGTGGGTTGTGCTTAGGTAAATTGATGGTCAGGATTGTAGATTTCAATGGATTTACTTGCATTTTATTTTTGAGGGCATCTGTTGCAACATCTTCAAGGATTTCTAGCGGACTACTTTTTATATTTTTCCTGGTGACATCTAGTAGAGTAACATCATCCCATAAATTTCCATCGTAAGGGGATATCTTCTGCCAAATTGTTTACCATAACACTGAATAAGATGGGTCCAGTTATACTACCTTGAGGTATTCCGTTAATGACTGGTAGAAGTTTTGAATAAGTATTCATGTATTTGACCACTTGAGATCGTTGGCTTAAATATGATGAGATAACTTTTACTAGAGAGGGGTCGATTTGGAATTCATGGGAAAGTTTATCAACTAAAACATTATGGTCAACATAATCGACAGCCTTTTCTAGGTCAACTGAGACTAGCCCAGGTATTTGGTGTCTCTAAGTTTTTCACTATTGTGCCATACATATATACTAGATAAGAAGAAGAAGAAGAAGAAGGATTTATTGAAAAAAAAACATCAACAAAAAATTATTGCTGCCTCCCCTAAAAAGGAAAGCTTGTCCGTGGGGGAGGTAGAGAAAACAAAATCCTTAAAACAAAGAACACTTGGCCACCGACACCACTAATACCATCACACTAAACAATAAATACAAAATAATATCATATATTATACTTCCTCTGGGAACATCATATCAACAAAACCCCCATAATAAATAAATCAATTAATCAGTCAAAACTCATATTCAGCAAAAAGCAGTTCCTTAATGATTTTTCTAAAAATATTGGGGTCACCAATAGTCTTAATATCACTATTCAAACTATTCCATTTCCGCGTACCTCTATAAAAAACAGAAAAACATGAACAGGAAGATATACCTCTAGGTACACAGAAGTCCGTGCTACCCCTTGTATCATGAGAATGAACAGTAGACCTAATGGACAATAAATCACCAAAACAACGAGGCTGAACATCCTGCTGCAGTCCGAAAATAAACCACAATACATAGAATTCACGAAGGCCTGCAGCCGGCAAAATTTTTAAAGTTGGCTAAATTTCTCGAACAGATATACGTGGAGATATACCGGCTAAAAATCTTACTGCATGATTTTGCAGAACTCTTATTGGTTTTAGGGTAGAAGAAAAAGTAGAGAGCCAAATACTTGAACAATAAAGTATATACGGGTGTATTAAAGAAAATAAAGATGACGAAGGACAGACTTGGGAAAACAATGTTGGAGTTTCTTCATTATACCGAGATTTCTCGCCAGAATTTTGCTAGTTAAAGTAACATGTTCCTTAAAAGATGGAGTTTCATCTATTACAATCCCAAGGTATTTAAAAGACGCAGTCCGTTTTATAACGCCATTGGGCATATCTAATTCCTTGATCCATGGGTAAAAGTTTGATGATCGCGAGAAAATAATAAAGTTAGACTTAGCCATGTTAATCCTTAATTTATTTACCCTCAGCCATGCTGTAATTCTGTTAACTGATTCCTTCATGGAAATCTGCAGCAGCTCCGCTGTCTTAGCTGTGCTAATGGCTGTTGTGTCATCAGCAAAAAGTGAAACTGTTTCATTAGTCGGGTTTACCGTTAGTTCATTTATTCTATAGCAAAAATTATTTAGACAATTTGGTAAATCATTAATAAATATCAAGAATAATATAGGACCGACAACTGATCCTTGTGGAACACCTATTTCAATACGCTTTTTTTCGGAAGAAGAATCATTTAGTTGGACCTACTGATAACGATTACTTATAAAACTTCTTAAAAAATTTAATGATTTACCCCTCAAACCATACACCTCACACTTCTTAAGTAGAAGTTCATGATCCACAGTGTCGAAAGCTTTCATCAGATCTAAAAATTTAGCACCTATTTTGAAACCTTTATCTAATACATCATTAATAATAGTTGTCAAATAAATCCTCGCCTGTTCCGTTTCTTTCTACGGAACCCAAATTGTGTCTCTACCAGTAACTTATGATCCTCCAAAAAACTCATCATTCTAATGCTAAAACACTTCTCTAAAACACGGGAAATAATGGGTAAAACAGATATCGGTCTATAGTTTCCTGGGTCATTTTGAATACCACCCTTATGAATTGGGGTTATACGGGCAACTTTAAAACAGTCTGGGAATTTTCCTTGACCAAAACACTCATTAATTAACCCACGTAAAAATTCAGCTATAACAGGAAAAATACATTTAAGTTTTTTTAGAGTAATATGATCGCTACCAGATGAATTACTACGCAACCCATAAATAATTTTTTAAATTTCATCAACTGTTAGAAGTCTAAGGTGAAGAGACACATCAATGGGGTCCCTCAGTAAGGACTCGGACGTTGGATCACCACTATCAGGTACAACTGACATAGCTAAATTCAGACCAATATTCGAAAAATAACTATGAAATTCATTGCATATGTCCTTTTCAGAATTCAAAGTCTTTCCAATTACACTAATTAATTCATCAGGTACACTATTTATTTTTAATCCAATCACTTCTTTTATTAGTCCCCAGGTTTTCTTAGGGCATCCTTCGACCTCCTTAAACTTTTTCTCAAAATATTTCTTTTTTTCATTTCTTAAAATTGTATTCAACCTATTTCGATAAATTTTATATAATTGCGTATTTTCTAGTGTCGGGTTAATTATTTGAGCTCTAAACAATTTATCTCTTACATTTATTTGCTTCAAAATCACAGGACTAATCCAAGGTTTTTTACTTGAGTGCTTTCTATTAAACGGTTTCAATATGAATACTTGACTTATCAAACTCTGTAACTTTTCATAAAATAAAACAAACTTTGAATTTGAGTCCTGAACTTCGCCTAGAACATCGTACCAATCTAACTTTTCTATATCATTTTTAAGTTTTACCATCGCACTT
Organism: Artemia sinica; assembly: GCA_027921565.1. Classification (NCBI taxonomy): domain Eukaryota; kingdom Metazoa; phylum Arthropoda; class Branchiopoda; order Anostraca; family Artemiidae; genus Artemia; species Artemia sinica. Next base: position 67,821,913 of record CM051263.1, read on the forward strand.
TTACTGATCACTGGAATCCTTGATTTTTTGCCTTTAACCACCTTTGTGACAGTTCTAAAGCTAGCTGAAACTCCAAAGTGGTCAGATACATCGTTGATAAGGACCCTGGGAAGACTCAAGGGTACATTAGAAAGGATGTTATCCAGAAGCTTAGCTGATGTTCCCTTAATTCTTGTAGGGATATTTATGCAAGGATGAAACCCATTAGATAAACTGTTATTAATAAATTCAGTGCTAGCAGATAACTGATCTATAAGGTCAATATTAAAATCCCCTATAATAAAACATGGCATAGAGTTAGTCGGAAGTTTCATTAATTGTTCTTCAAATAAGTCCGTAAAGTCTTGGAGCAGGCTCTGTGGAGGTCTATATACTACCACAATACAAAAATTCAAATTCTCTCTAGTTATATGTAAAACAAAACACTCGCAAACTTTCTCTCTATATATTGTAAGATCTTCTCTTATTGAAACCTTATAATCAGCCTAAATGTAAGCTGCTAGGCCTCCATGTTGGTAATACTCGCGATTCCTTACACATAAATTATAACCAGGGATATGTAGTAATTGCGAGTCATTATCATTTAACCACGTTTCAGTTAAAGCGATCACCTGAAAGACATTGGTATTTATTAATTCCGATAAAAAATTATGCGCAGAATTCAATCCCTGACAATTCAAATGAAAAATGTTAAGGCCAAAATGGCCCCTATCACAATACAAGGATAGTGCCCGTTCTTTAAAAATATACCTTGATGGTTCATTTGTGAAAATCTCAGTGGCATTAACATCTAAATTTCTATTTATCCTTTCATTAAACTGGCTGGAAAAATCAACCCTTCGACTTTCAAGTTGCAGGACATTGCTGTTCCCAGGAGGAAAAACGATATCTCTAACCATCATCAATAAAAGTTAATGTATGTGACGGTAGAGGGTGGCGGTGGCGAAAAAAATCATTATCTACTAAACATATATCTAGACCTAGATAAATACAAAAAAAATAACAAAATATATTCCGGCAATATGGGACGTTTCCATATTGTCGGATTTCAATACGTTTTGCGATTGAGACCCTGAGCCAGTCAGATAAAAATGATTCATACAGCTTTGAAAAAAGTGGTGTTAATGTTATTGGTCTAACTTTGTCAAAATCAACCACGGCACCTTTCTTAAGAACTGGAGTTGCATAATCTCGTTTCCAAAGAGTCGGGAATTTGCCTGTTTTTGTGATCTTGTAGAAAATATCTACCACTGTCTTTGAGATTTTATCGGAGAAAGCTTTTCCGAGTGCGATCGGAATATCTACGGGGCAGATACTGGTTCTCTTTAATTTTTGGATTTTATTTGTAATTTCAGATTTTTTGATTATTGGTAAATTAACTTCAGAGGTATGGGAGGAAATTCTTTCCGGATTCAAGGATAGGTAACGTTGGGAAATCAAACTAAGGTGGCGGTTTAAGTCGTTCGTGGTTTTTATAGGAGGCTCATTTAGGTTAAAGTTTAGTTGTTTAGGTTCTTTGCCACATATAAGTTTTATTTCCTTATACCATTTTTTGGATTGGTACTGCATAAGTGATTTATTTTGTTTTTGTAGAAATTTGATGCAGCCCTACGAAGTTGCTTCTTTAAATTTTTCTTTAATGTATTGGCCTCTAGAATTATTCCTTCTATAAGGCATTTCATTTTTTCCAGAATAATTTTTTTAAGGTTATGATTGAAGAAGGGTTTGTCGGTGGAACACTTTATGGTCCTTTTTACCGGGAATGATCAAATATAGTGTTTAGTTAGGAGTCCATGGAGCCGTATGACTTGTCATTAACATCTTCTGCATTTATAATTTCGCTCCAAGTTTCGCTTGTTATGCAATTTCCAAATTGCATAACAAGTAATAACATTTAGTTAGGCACTAAATGTTATTTAGTGCCTAACTAAATTCAAAATCTGGGATAATTTTAATTGAATAATGGTAGCTACCACCGAGTGCAGGACGCAGAGTTGTTTTTTTATAGTATTATTTTAGGTTAGTGTAAATAACATTTAGTTAAGTGCCTCCCTTCGTCGTTGGAAAATCTACCATTTGTTTGAGATTAAAATTACGGCAAGTTGAGTCTAAAGATAAATCATTTTTATCCCCTAATAAAAAGATTCCAGCGCAAGGATATTTTAGTTGAATTCGATAAATGCTGCCATTTAGTTTTTCTATGAAATTCTGTTTTGATTGTAGGATTTGATTGGGAGCGAAATAGAAAAGTCCAACCGTAAAAATAGGCAGCGCGCTAACGCTGCCTAAGTAAAGAACGATGTTGGCGGAATGTGTTTTTTTTTTAATTTTTCTGCATACCTGGGCACTTTTTATCGAAAGAGTCATCGTAGAAACTTCGATAAGAGCTCATTCAATTGGAAATTGGAGCGGCTAGTGCCCTTTTCAATAGTCGAAAGTGATTGGAGGGTAACTAGCCCTGTCCACACAAATCATTCCCTTAAACAAATCCAATCAAAATTTTGAGATATCCATTTTGTTCAGCGTAGTTGATTTTCAGATAGAAACTATGTTTTTGAGGAGGACAATCCCCTACAACCCGCAGGGCAAGGGTTTTAAGTTATGCTCTGGGGGCATATAAGGTTTTTATAGAAGCTGTTGTCGTAGAGACTTCAAAACAGGCTCATTCGATTGGAAACTAAAAGGGCTAGTACCCTTTTTAATAGTCGAAAGTGATTTGAGTGAAACTAGTCCCCCCCTCTTCCCCCCCCCCCCCCCACGCCCATCATTCCCCCAAACACATCCAATTAAAATTTTGAGATAGCCATTTTGTTCAGCTTAGTTGATTTCCAGATAGAAAATATGTTTTTAAGGAGGACACTCCCCCACAACCCTCCGGGCAAGGGTTTTAAGTTATGCCCTGGGGGCATACGAGGTTTTTTTATAGAAGGTGTTGTCACAGAAACTATAAAAAATTACCATTCGATTGGATATTCAAAGAGCTAGTGCCTTTCTTATAGTCGAAAGTGATTGGAGGGGAACTAGCCCCCCCACGCCAATCATTTCCCCAAACACATCCAATCAAAATTTTAAGATAGCCATTTTGTTCAGCGTAGTTGATTTCCGGATAGAAAATATGTTTTTGAGGAGGATATTCCCGCAGAGCCCCTAGGGCAAGGGTTTTAAGTTATGCCCTGGGGGCATATAAGGTTTTTAAAGAAGGCATTGTCGTAGAAACTGCAAAAACAGCTCATTCTATTGAAAATTCAAAGGGCTAGTGCCCTTTTTAATAGTCGAAAGTGATTGGAGGGCAACTAGCCCCCCACCTATCATTCCCCCTAACCCATCCAGTAAAAAATTTTGAGATAGCCATTTTGTTCAGTGCAGTTGATTTACAGATAGAAATCAAATTTTTGATGTGGTTACCCCCAAAACCCTCAGGGCAAGGATTATAAGTTATGCCCTATGGCATAAAAGGTTTTTATTGAAATCTTTGTCGTAGAAACTTGAAAAAGGCTCATTTGATGTGAAATTCAAAGGGATTCCTTTTTCAAAGGGATAGTTCCCTGTTTAATAGTCAAAAGTGATTTGAGAGCAACTAACCCCCCTCTTACGCCCATCATTTTCCAAAACACATCCAATCAAAATGTTTAGATATTCATTTTATTCAACGTAGTTGAAAGTTTTGGAAATTAAGTCTTTAAGGATGACAACCCCTCCCCCCACAGCCCTCAGGGCAAGGGTTGAAAGTTATGCCCTGGGGCATATGAAGTTTTTATTGAAAACGTTGTCGTCGACACTTCAAAAGGGCTCATTCAATTGGAAATTGAAAGGGCTAGTGCCTGTTTTAATAGTTGAAAGTGATTGGATAGCGACTAATGCCCTTCTCACGCCCACCATTTTCCAAATCACATCCAATCAAAATTTTGAGATATCCATTTTGCTCAACGTAGTTGAATGTTCTGGAAATTAAGTATCTTAGGATGATAACCCCCTCAGAGCCCTCAGTGCAAGGGTTGTAAGTTATGCCCAGGGGGCATATAAGGTTTATATAGAAAGGTGTTGCATAAATCATAGGCAGCGCGATTGCGCTGCCTAAGTATATAAAGGGGACACTCGAGAACGTGATAAGAAACGGGGACTTAGTAAAGAGGAGGACACTCCCCCACAACCTTCAGGACAAGGATTTTAAGTTATGTCATGGAGGTATATAAGAACGATTTTGGCACAATGTATTATTTATTAATTTTTTTCCTTTTGAGCAGGGCGCTTTGTATCAAAGAATTTATCGTCGAAACTTCGAAAAGCACTCATTCAATTGGAAATTGGAGTGGCTTGTGCCCTTTTTAATATTCGAAAGTGATTGGAAGGCGACTAAAACCGCTCTCACGCCCACCATTTCCCCAAACACATCCAATCAAAATTTTGAGATAGCCATGTTGTTTAACGTAGTTGAAAGTTCTGGAGATTCGGTATTAGAGGATGACAACTACCTTAACAGACCTTAGGGTAAGGGTTGTAATTTATACCCTGGGGGCATATAATGTGTTTTTAGAACGCGTTGTGGTTTCCAAAAGCGCTCATTCGATTGGAAATTGAAAGGCCTAGTGCCCATTTTAATAGTCGAAAGTGATTGGAAGGCTTGACATTTTTATAGTAAAGACTGAAGTGGGTATAATGTATTATTTTGTTGTTGTTGTTTAGACCAGGGCACTTCGTATCGAAGGAGTTGTCAAGGGAACTTCGAAAAGGGCTCCTTCGATTGAAAATAGAAAGGGCTGATGCCCTTTTTAATAGTCGAAAGTGATTTGAAGGCTTGACATTTTTATAGTAAAGACTGAAGTGGGTATAATGTATTATTTTGTTGTTGTTGTTTAGACCAGGGCACTTCGTATCGAAGGAGTTGTCAAGGGAACTTCGAAAAGGGCTCCTTCGATTGAAAATAGAAAGGGCTGATGCCCTTTTTAATAGTCGAAAGTGATTTGAAGGCAACTAATCCCCCTTCCACTCCCACCCTCCCACGCCCATCCTCCCACGCCAACCCTCCCATTTCTGCTCTTAAAATTAAAATAGCGTAAGTGTATCCAAGCCATCAAAGAAAGTAATCAGATTTTTTGGCGAATGGTATCAAGTTTTCCAATTCAGGTCAATTAGAGGAGGTATGAAGCCAAATTAAACAGTACTATTTGTGTCCAGATATTTAAAAAGGTGTATGTTTTTAAAAATTGCAGAAAATTTTTCTCCAGCATACAAATAGCAGGCAAAACTATGAAGTCTTAAAAAACGAATAGATTTAAAGTATTATTTTCTTTTTCCCTGAAAAGACTATGTTAATATAAAGCAAACAGAAATTAATTTAAAAAACTTTTTCCACAAAATAAGTTTTTCAAAGAAAAGTAAAGAACTCCATTAAACAAAAAATGAGCAAAATTAAAATCAAATAATCTACCAAGCGTGAACCTACCACAAATCAGCATCCATAAATAAATGAAACCCAAAACGAACAGAAATTACAATAAATAACCGAGTCAAACTCAAAACGAGCAGAAATTAACATAAGTTGGGTGCAAAACCCCTATGCCTTCCCATGGCCAGAACAAAATTTGCACTTTACTGAAAAAATATAAATGTTTTTACTTTTATAACTTTAATAAATCAAATAATTTTAACATTTTGATTACTAAATATCAGTATATGTATATTAAACTGACAATAAAAATTCATTTGTATTTTTTCTGTAAAGTTTGTAATTGTGTGTTTTGTAATATATTCCAAAAGTCACTACAAGTTTAAAAAAAGTTTGCACACAAAATACTTTTTATGTCGTATTTACAAATAATTTTAAAATCATGAATTTCTTAAATTCTGGTAAAGATATAACTCCATTTACTCACCAAAGAGGGGTTTATCAAATACCATGCGACTGTGGCCATTTTTATGTTGGTAGAACCCATCAAAATTTAGAAAAATGCCTGCAACAACACAAAAATGACATAACTAAAGCTTTAAATTCTAATGGTATAAATATTTCCTTCGATTCGGCTTTAAGCAGTCACATATATGATAACCCTAGTCATAAAATGCTTTTTGAAGAAACTTGCCTTATTAGCAATGATTTAGGCATAAAACAGGTTGTTCGTGAGGCAATTGAAATTAAAATCAAAATAAATAGTAATATTTCTTTAAATAAAAATTTGGGGGAATATTCACTCAATGCCCCATACACAAATCTAATTAAAAATGATTTAACTAATTATATTAAGAAAACAGTAGATAACTCCAGTCAACCTATTACGAATAGACCATCTAGGTTAGCTGCCAAGAAGGCGAGATTAGCTTTAAAATCTTGTCTGTAAGTATTTTAATTCCATAGGAATGAATTGTTCTCTGTCCTCTTCGTTTGGAGTACCAGTCCTGGTTGAACTTCCTTGAAGTAATGATATTAGGGCTGTTTAAAACATTTTTTTTAAAAAACCTTTTAGTTTAATGAGTGAATTTTAATGTAAGTTTCTTTTATATTGTTTTTATTCTCTTCGTCTGTTTTGCTGAGGACGGCCCTTGGATATAGGGTCGAAATATTCATTTAAAGTTGCGTTCTACTGTCTTGTATAAAAATTTTCCTGTTGTTCTACTTATTTGTTTATGATGGAAAGGCAGTGTGGTCTTCCTCGCTATTTGTATATATATATATATATATATATATATATATATATATATATATATATATATATATATATATATATATATATATATATATATATATATATATATAATATATATATATATAATATATATATATATATATATATATATATATATATATATATATATATATATATTATATATATATATATATATATATATATATATATATGTATATATATATATATATACATATCATATATATATATATATATATATATATATATATATATATATATATATATATATATATAATATATATATATATATAATATATATATATATATATATATATATATATATATATATATATATATATATATATATATATATATATATATATATATATATATATATATATATATATATATATAATTATATACAAGTGCTAGATTAGAAATGCAAAAGATTCCTCCAGTTTTTCAACCATAAAAGTTCCTTAACCTGTATTAGGATTTAACTTTGGGCAAGTATAAAATTTTAAATATCAAGATTGTTTCATTTTGGTACAATTTCGTATCAGAAGATAGTACAGACGCACAGTAGCACAGTTATAGCTGCGATTTTGTCTTTTGCTTTTTTGTTTAAGTGCTTTATTATATTGAATTTTTGATTAAATATTACCTTTCTTTTTGTTTTTCTTTGCGTTTTTGCCTAGTGTTTGTGGGTTTTTGCTAGTTTCTTTTATCGTGCGTTTTATTTAAGCTTTGGCATTTTATCTCATTGAAAAGGGCCTTTGAAGGTGAAGCGTGCTCTTAGGCGTGAATAGGATCTATATTAGCTCTCTTTGAAATCGTCAAAAGAGGCCTTTTATCAAACAGTTCGTGGTAACATTCGTATATAAATAATAACTAGTATATAAAAGCGACCACATAGGCTAATGCACCAATACCTAAAAACCAATGAAAAAAACAAGGGATACGGCTCAATATTAATCAAAACTTTAAAAAACGAAATTGTGATGTTAATAAATATATCAAAAGAATGGGCCTACAATGTAGATTCTAAATATATAAATTTCATTAAGATTATTATTGCTCATCAAAGGCTACGAGCCTGAGAAAATTTACCTCATTTTTGAAAAAGAGGGAAAACACCCCCTACAAGTAAAATAATCTTAATGAAAATCACACCATCAGATTCAATCACACCATCAGATTCAAAGTATCAGAAAACCCTATTACGTAGGTTCCAAGCTCGTATCTGCAAAAAAGTGCAAATATGTATTTTTTTTTTTTTTGCCAGACGAAAGAACACGGATGCGTGTTTTTTTTTTCAGGGTTAATTGTACCGACCCAGTGGTCCTAGAACATCAAGAGAGGGCTCATTCGAACGGAAATTAAAAGTTATAGTGCCCCTTTTAATTGACCAAAATGCAGGAGGGCAACTAAGCCCCCTCCCACGCCCCTTTTTTCAAAATTTTGTCTGATCAAAAATTTGAGATAGCCAATCTGTTTAACATAGTTGAAAAACCCAACAAATATACTTTTGAAGGTAACAAATTCCCCTTAGAGCCCCTGTGGACAGGTCTTAAAGTTATAAAATTTGCCAATTGTATACGTATAGTATTTGTTATTGGGAACTATTCATACATTTTTTTTGGGGGGGGGGGCAAATTTTCTGCTGGGGGGTTTTCCACAGGGAGAATTTGCCATGAGGAGGGAAATTTCTACTGAATAAAATTTTTATGGGAAATTTTGCACTGGGGGAATTTACCAGAATTCCAATACGAAATTCTTTTTATGTGTCTTGCTTTCATTTTGCCGACTCATTTTTACGCGTGGACATGTTAAAGGTAATTGTGTGGGTAAAATTATCACCGTGAGTTACGTGGGAGGTTCTTTCCATGGAGGAAGTTTTCATGGGGAAGGACATTGCTATGAAGGGGGTGTCAGATTTCCCAGCATTATTTAGAAAAAAGATCAGAAATTAAATAAAAAAACAACTATTTTTTCAACTGAAAGTAAGGAGCAATATCAAAACTTAAAACGACCAGAAATTATTACGTATATGATTGGGTTTGCCCCTAGTTATTACCATGCTCTTTACGCTAAAGGTTTTTTTTGTGCTTTCATCAGAGCTATTTATTCTAATTAACAGCCTTTGTGATTAAGGGGTCATTCTTAAGGAATTGGAAAAAAATTGAACTCTAGCGTAAAGAGCCAGGTATTGACCAGGGGGCGAAACCCCCTAATATACGTAACAAAAATATACGAATATAGAAGTTCGTTATGTAAGTTGATTCGCAAGTTCATAAGTTACGTCAGATCATAAGTTACGCAAAAATTTGACGCTGTCTCGCAACTTTATTTTTTCAAACAATAAAAAATTTTATTGTAAAGAGTGAGGTGTTGAGGAGGGGACAGCCCCTTTCATATAAGGAATAATTTCAGTTCGTCTTAAGTTTTAATGTCGCTCCTTACTTTCAGTTAAAAAAACTTGTTTTTTCTTTATTTATACACTTTAAAACTGAATAATTCATTAAGAATCTCTCCGTGCTTCTTATTAACTCTCCCTTCTGAAAAAAAAAATTTGAAATAATACATGGTAAAATTTTTTTCGCGTGTTGGCTTTGCCGACATTTTCTTACATAATTTAGTGTATACACTCTTGGTAGATTGTAGACAATTAACATGTAGCAGACAGATAAATTCAGCCCAACAATCAAGATAAATTTTACAAATTGAGGAAAAGTGGTGAAAGAGAGGTTAATTGGGGTGGACTACAAAAAAAATAATATTCAAAATTTTGATAAATTAAATTGAGCTTCTATCCGATTTTTCTATAAGTGCTTGAAAAAAATTCACTGTCATTGATACCCGTAGTTCTTATACACTATTAGGCCCATCTGAAATCTCAAACGTTTTATCTCTTTGCAGCTATCTAGGCACATTTTCCCGCTGACAGTAAAAAAGGGATTCACAGAGCCATCTAAGAATTGAAGCTCTTGTTGCTTAGCAAAAGCCAAAACAAACAGAAGATCACCGAAAGTTTATAAGTCTTATTTAGTTGCGTTTTGGAGTGTGAATCTACTCTTTATTCAGACTAAAATTTATGAGGAAAGGCAAGATTTTTCTGTCTTTTGCGCGTGAAATTTGAATTCCCATATTTTGAAACCATAGCAGTTGTATAATGTCTATTATAAATGAAAATGTTTCTCACCTTGTTTCGACAAAATATGTCAGTGTTAATAACATCACAGTTGACTGTTTACACAAATTTTCATGGGATAAGATTGCAGTTTTACTGTTAAATTTAAAATACTTAGCTTCTTTTTGCCAGCATATTTTAAAAAGTTTCTCCACGGCTAGATTGAAAAGTTGATAATATATTCACTTTAGTGTTTTACTATAATTCTTTTTCCTCTTCCTAACATATTTGTGTGTTGGTGTTATAATTAAGACAAATTTCTTGGCATCCCCCAAGGTCAAAATAAAATCTGATTGCTTAAAGCTTTTTAATTGTAACAGTTTTCTTTTATTTTAAAACATAAAATTCTCAAAACTATAAGAGTCTTTCTGTTGACAATAAATTGTCTGTAACCATTGCAACTCTTATGACCATGGTCGATTTTATTTACTCCACACAATTTTAAAAAGGAGAAAATGATTTATTTTAAATATGCTTTATTAAAATAAAGCATAGACTGTATTATGTTTTAGGTTTCAATGAAATTGTTCAAGCATTCAAGGTTTTCCTTTTTGCGCATAAAAATTCCAATATTAAAAACTACCAACTGAGGATAACGTCTCATACTAAACGTGGATGTCAAATCAGAAAAATGTAGGTGGAGAGAGGCCAGGGTGGTATTAAAAAAAATTAAGAAGGGAATATCTTTTTTCTTTAAAATTAAAAAGTTCAATTTTGTTTGTCAATGGAGGGTTTTGTAGTTTTGTTTCCCCATTTTTGTTTTCAATGGATATACCCAAAATGCAGGGTGAATACCCAGCATTTTTAATGGGGGTGGGGGGGTCAAAAGGGTTCCATATCTGGATAGTCAAAGTTCATGGGATGTATAATATTTTTTTCTCCACATTATTTGGGGGGGGGGGGGCAACTGCCGCCCTTGCCACATCCAAACAACGCCCCTGCCAAAAAGTATTTTCCAAAATGTAAAGTGAACGGTTGACTCTTTCCCCATTTCTACTGAGTTTGTTCCTCAGGGGTTCCTCAGGGTTTATTCAATTTTTAATCGAAGATATAGAAACGTATTTTTCAGAATTTAGAGTGGTTATTTGTCCATGTATTTGCCCACTCTCCCCAATTAGCATAACTGATACTAAACATGGACGTTAAAAATGGTGTGGCAAAATTTGATTTTGTTTACTTTATATATATCAATACACACAGTCATCACGAAAGAATTAGGCAGTTGTAATGCAAAATCTTGCTAGACAATGGTGTTGAAGATATACACGCTATATCTCAAGCCAATAAAAGCCATTTTTTCAAGCCAAGGAAATGCTGTTTACTGAAAAAGAATTAAAAATAAATAAACGTTGATTATCAGGTGGAAATCTGGTGAAATAGAAATAGAAAGTCACTAGAAAGCCAACATTTTGGTTCTTGCATATTTTTGCTTTTGCCTTTTTTTTCTGAAAATTGACATACCAACATTTTCTGGTGTGAAAACACGATCTAGAAAAAGTTTCTGGTCTAAAAAGAAACTTTGTTAATGGTCAAACTCGCAAAAATTTAACAAAAATGGATATAAACACATTTTGTATGTGTTTTTTTAGGGGTTTTTGTGTAATGCTGCGGTAAGTTCCTAGTATTAGTAGTAGAATTAATTAACATGACCTAAAACAACTCTATTGTTCCTCTTTTATGTAATATATTTTTTGCCTATTTCCAAAACTTCAGAAAAGTGTACAACTACACGAGATTTGATTTTGTTTTACAGTAAACAAAAATTTGATTTTGTTTACTTTATATATACCAATATACACAGTCATGACGAAAGAATAAGGCAGTTGTAATGCAAAAACTTGCTTGACAATGGTGTTGAAGATATACGCGTTATTTCAGAAAATTTCGGTTATAATTCTATAATATAATCTATCATCCTTCTGACTGCTTGAATTGGCACACTACTGTGGAATTTAAAGTTTGGTGTCTCTCTTAGTTGTTTTTTTCCTGGCTATTTTGGATAGGATCTTGGGAGAGAAGTTATTCGACTAGAAAGTGAAAAGTCTAGTTTTCCTTCCTAAGTTTCGAAAAGGAAATGGTGGGAGTGATAGGTCAAAGGGCGAAAGATCCGAAAGAAGTCCATAAAAGTGTCAAGATTATAACTAATAATAATATCACAAATTGATGTACTTATTTTTGTAGTTATTTAGGAAATTGATAAACTAAAAAAAGGGTTTGGAACAAGAACAAAACACAAAATATGACCTATTCACATAGAAATTTTTTTTTCTGTCAATAAATTTGGTTATGAGCGAAATGGGAGCCAATGGACTTTACCAATTAATTTATCAAGAATAACTGACATATTTAGTATATATAGTTTATATTTTTTTTTAATTTACCATTTATCTCTTTATTGCAGGGCTATGTTCATATATCTCCTTAAAAAAGCTATACGCAACGCATATAACTAAAAAATTCCAATTTTTAGTTTCCTGAAAGCAATTGAGAAGAATCAAATTTTACATTACTGGTGCCTCCTGAGCATTTTTCTTGAGATTCGGACTGCAAATGGAATCGTTTCAAGGTAAAATCAAAATTTACAAGTCATTATGATGGGGTTAAAGAAATAAATAGAAACAAGATCCCTTGAAATAAAAAAATGAAATCAGGAATAAACTATTGGAAGTGTAGACCTTGTCAGTAATAGCTTACGTTTTATGATCATAAAAAAGAGGAGGATGAATACTGTTTGAATTTAAAACTTAAGTAAACATCTGAGTTAAACTTATGAAACTTAAGTGAAACTTCAGTGAACCTTATGTAAATTATTAATGAAACTTAAGAAGTTAATATGTAACAAAAAAATTAATGAAAGAAAGTGAATTCTTCCCGTTCTGGGTGCAGCAATTGTAGATAAACCCAGACACACTCACTATAAAATTCCTTAGTTGTTTTGAAAATACTCTTATAGCTTTAAACCGCCTTTTTATATAGCTTCCGTTCTAGAATTTTTTTTAAAAGTTATACTTTAGCGTAGAGTGTACTAAGGGGAAGCCACACTCAAATGTAGGATATTTTCTGTTTGTTTGAATTTTAGTGTCACTCTTGATTTTCATTGGAAATTATTTTTTTGTATTCAATATCTGTTTGTTTTTAATACAATATTCAGAACTATCCTAAGTAAAAGGTGAGCTAACAAACGCTCCGTTCATACATTTTAAGTTTAAGTTTAGCTTTTGCATAACAAAACTTTTTGTAAAAGGCCTCATCTGGGTTTTTTACTCCTATAAATAAAACGGGTTTTCCATAAATATACTATTGTTTCTGTAGTAAGAGGAAAAACTTTTATCCCCTTAGCTCCCATGCTGCATTTTTGTTCGATTTTTCAGCCTCTCAAATAAAGAGAGATCACTGTCATGTCCATATTCAGTCCAATTTATTTGAAGCACCTGCCCTTGGAAGTTTGAAAAGGTGGGCCTAAAAATAATTTCGAGGTTTTGTGCACCATCCCCGTGAAGAAATTGTTGTTTCGTAGGCAAAACGACTTAATTTGTATAAGGGAAAAAGCACTACTTGATAGCAATTGTAACAATAGAATTACAATTATCAAACAGTTCGTTGTAATGAAATGTATATAAGGAGGGACGTTAATCAATAGTAACTTACACTCTAAGAAGCAGATACTTGTTAACAATAGATACATCAAAGGAATCGAATTGTAATGCTTATTCAAAATATATAAAACTAATCAAGTTTAATGTCACCCATCAAAACTTACGAGTCTTAGAATATTTGCCCAATTTTTGGAAAAGGCAGTTAATTCCTTAAAACATCAATCTTAATGAAAATCCCACCATCAGATTAAGCATATCAGAGAACCCTATTTTAGAAGTTTCAAGCTCCTATATACAAAAATGTGGAAGTTTGCATTTTTGCCAGAAGAAAGATCACGGATACGTGTTTATTGGTTTGTTTATTGGTTTTTTATATTTTTGTTATCCCAGGGGTTATCATATCCAACATGGGATTCTAGAGGATTGGGAGAGGACTCATTTGTTTAGAAGTCAAAAGTTCTAGTGCCCTTTTTAAGTGACCAAAAATGTTGGATTAAAATAAGATTATGCATATCAGAGAACCCTATTGTAGAAGTTTCAAGCTCCTATATACAAAAATGTGGAAGTTTGTATTTTTTGCCAGAAGAATGATCACGGATATATGTTTATTTGTTTTTTGTTTTCTTTTTCCCAGGGGTTATCATATCCAACATGGGATTCTAGAGGATTGGGAGAGGACTCATTTGTTTAGAAGTCAAAAGTTCTAGTGCCCTTTTTAAGTGACCAAAAATATTGGTGGGTGGCTAGCCCCCCCTTTTTTTCCTAACTTCCTGTTTTTCCTAAAGTCATCCGATTAAAATTTTCACATAGCCATTTTGTTTAAAATGGTCAAAAGATCCAATAACTGTGTCTTTGAAGATGACTTGCCCCCCCCCCCTCCCGCAGTCCCTAGGGGAAGGGATGCGAGTATGAAGTTTGCCCACTGTTTACATATAGCATTGTTTATTGGGAAGTATATAGCTATTTTTTCGGAAGGAGATTTTCTAGCTGGGGGAGGGGGGTTGGGAGGATTTTTCCATGGATGAATATTTCGTGGGGTAAGAGAATTTTCAGGGAGAACGAGCCAGATTGTCGGGCATTATTTAAGAAAAAGATCAGAAATTGGAAAAGAAAACAAGTTTTTTTCAACTGAAAATAAGGGCTACATTAAAACTTAAAACGAACAGAGATAATTACGTATATGAGGGGACTGCCCCTCCTCAATACTTCTCTATTTCAGCTCAAGTTTCTTTTGGAACTTTTAAAAAGGCTTATTTTTCCAATTAAACTGCCCTTGTGTTTTAGGATTTATTCTTAAATATGTGTAACAAAAAGTCAAACTTTAGTGTAAAGGGCCAGGTATCGGTAATAGAGCGACCTGTGCCGAAATAAAAGAAGCTCTAACAGTAAAAAAAAAATTCTTTACGATACATAAATAACATAAAAGTATCTCTTCTTATTAGGAGTAATAAAAATGTAAAGTTTTTTATGTCTAAAGGTAACTTCATCAATTATGCTAACATTATTAGCAGAAGTGGACATGCATAATTTTTGAAAAAAGAAGGACTCGCTCCTTTAAAAGTAGGATAGTCTCGATGAACATTAAACCATCAAATTCATATTTGAAGTGGTGACTTACATTTGCCATATGTAAAAACACAAAGTCTTCCTGAAAAAGGTGGTAATTGTTCAAGGTGTGTTGGATCGTTGGTTTCCCCAGAGGTAATTGTATTGAACAGGTTGTCCTCGAATATCGGAAGAGGACTGGTTTGAATGTAAATTCAAAGTTCTAGTGATTTTATTATGAAGCAAAAGTGATAGTGTGATAGTATGGTACCGAGTTACCTTATTATGTAGCGTAAAACAACAATTTTTGGTGGAATGAGTCTAAGAAGCTATCATTCGAAAATTTTAAGATACTTTATTGGCTTTCCGATTTGTATCAATTTTTTTTTATCGTATCTCGGATGGATATGCCTAACTCGTCCTTCAAAAGAAAAAAAAATATATAACAATCAGTAAACTATAGACTATAGTAAAGTACAGACTATATATTATGCTTTACTATAGTAGACTATACGTTATTATCGTAGACTATAGTAAAGAGCCGTAAGGCTTCAATGTATATATTTTTTTTTTGCCAATAGCCACTTCATATGAAAGACATGTTCTTGTAAAGCTTCGAGGGGGCTAATTTCATTGAAAATGTAAACAACTACTGCCTTTTTAAAGAGCAAAAAGCGGTTAGGGAGTAGTCAGCCCCCTCACATAACCTTTCCCCCAAAAAAACATCTTGTAAAATTTTCGAGGTGTCCAATTTGTAGAGAAAAGTCCAAAGATCAAATAACTATAACTTTGGAGTTGATATGACCCACCATAGCCCCTGGGGTGGGGGTATAGTTCATTTTGGGTTTCCAGAAAGCTTATAATATTAAGGCAAGACTTAAAAAAATGTTGAGAGGGAGGTAAAAAAAAAAAAAAACACACTATATGCAAGCTGGTGGTCAAAATGATGTAAAAGCTGTTTAAACTTTCAGAGTATGTTGAAGGTGATGCTGATGGGTGGTTGGAGGCCAACCAGCTCCCTTGCCCTTTTTAGGTACCCCGTCTCCTCAACAGTGATCTAAATTTTGGGGAAAAAATGACTATTATAGTCAAAAGATCTTATGTCTCCAGGTATGCCATGCTCCTACAGCCCCGGGGCAAGCATTATGAAATATAGTACTCGTCTACCATTGGGTAAAGGGGAATGTTCAATTGTGTGTGTGTCAGAGAAAATCGTTAAGATAAAATTTTTTGAATACTGAGGGTTATGTAGAATATAATTAAAAGACACTAGGTGCATCTTATCAATAAAAAGGGCGTATTTGTAATGTCTTAAGAGAGGTCGAGGGCATTAAGTTGAAACATTCAGGATATACTCAGGATATCAAATTTATAATATAGCAGGTGAGAGATTGATGAATGGTATCATTTACACTCCATGCTCCTTGTGTTGTGGAATCCCTGAAGGCTTAAGTATTAAATTTCATGAATACTAAAAGAAAATTGCTTTTATAAATTTCTTTTAATGTTGATGGTGCATCTGAAAAAGGCGAAGGGGCTGGTTCCCTCTCCAATCTCTCTTAGACATCACCCTAAATACCCCCTTAAATTTTCAGCTTGATACCCCCAGCCATTCCTTAGATATTGATCCACACAGTATTGTGTTTAGTATCCCTCTCAAAAGTTATGCGGGTTATGCCATTCTCATAGACATAGATGTTTGACCTTTTGACTATCTAAAACAAGGTGACTATTTAAAAAATTTGAGCAAATACTTTTTAAGAGAAGGCAACTAAAAAGCATATGGGAGGGGGCTCAAAATGACCAGAAATTATTATCAATAAACAAATGAAACCAAAACCGAACAGAAACTAAAATATATAATTGTATCAAACATAAATATAAAGAGTAGTAATACAGATGAACAAATAAATCTTGAGGCGAGTAAAAAAGAATTGAAAATTCAAATCAAACTTAAAGCGAACAAAAATAACTACAAAAAGGCATTTGGCTACCGCTATCTATGTCCCCCTTCTCACCATTAAATCTCGTAAGCCTATGGTGTCGTTTACACTTTACTAAAAACCAAATGCATGTATCACACTGAGAAACGAACATATTTATACTGAAATAAAATGCTGGATTACTTTTTTCCCAATATTAATATCATCATATATTAAGTATTCACTTTTTTTATCTGTTCCCCTCAGTTATATTATATGCTATAGTTACTAATTTTTTATTTTTGACCTGTGCTTAGACAAATTTAATAATTTTTCCAAAACAGGCTCATTTCCAAATTAAAGCAATAAACTCAATTGGATTTGGAAATTTAACGGTAAGCAGAGAAGGGGCAGAAAGCAAACCTTTTTTTTGTAGTAATTTTTGTTCCTTTTAAGCCCGACTTGAATCGTTATTTGATTTTACTTGTTTTCAGTTTTATTAATTATTCATTTCGGTTTCTGTTTTCTTCCTATTTGATATGATTGTTTATTTTTATTTATGTTTGTTTTTGGTTTCAGTTATTCTTTGATAGCAAGTTTCGGTCGTTTTAAGCTTGAACTACTATAGGACTATTTTTTGCTTGTTTAAGTTCAATATGTCTCTTTATTTTTCATTGGAAAGCTTCGTTTTCTTACACTCTTTTGATTAGTATCCTAATAACCCGATACATGTTTTTCTGATTGAGCTCTGTGAGTCTGTAATGTTGCAGAGGTTGAGACGTTTTGGGATAGTAACAATTTTGAAGTTTAATTTTGTCTCACAATATTCGTAGAAAATAAATCGTTAGTTTTGTTGTGAAACAATTACACACACCTAGAAACTTTAAGGCTTGTCAATGTTGGAAGGGTAAAGGGCACAAATGTTGTAAGCAAGTGATTTTAATATATTATTCGAGTACCTTGCTTACATTTTTTCAAGAGACAATCGTAATGATAGTTTATTTACTATCACCTAAAATTGTAAGGTTATTGCTGAAAGAAAAGGTTGATATACGAATATGCTATTCTATGAAATGGGTAAAAAAAATTGACAATGGTTGAGCAGTTTGAAATATCCTAGTTTTGTAAAATGTAAGCTATTCCAGATTTCAATTTTTGTATATTTTTTAGAATTCATGGAGAGGTACAAAAATAAGCTCGACTCGGAATCTTTTCTTCGGGCAGTAACTGAACTGCAACGCTTGATAAATAGCCTTTCGGAGAAAACCATGGGTGATGAGTTTAGAATAATTGATGAAATTGAAGGCTGGTTAGAAGACTTTTGCCATAGAGCGAGGAAGTCAAAATCCTTAAAAAATGAAGATGTTGTAGAGCTTCTTAAAGTCGTTGGTAAGTAACTTTCTTATTTCGAAATAAAAATTTTTTAAGTAAAAATTCCTTATTTCAAAATAAAATTTTTTTTCAACGTCAAATGTTCATCAAAGTATCAAAAATAGTATCAAAGTAACAATACCAAAGTAAAAAAAACAACAACGCAAAGAAAGCATCAAAGTAAGCAAGGTATCAAAGTAATAATACGCAACTTGCACAACTTATAGCACTTGCACCGTAAATCGAAGTTGCCACGTAAATCATTGAATCCAAGTATTGAAGTAAAAAAAGTATCAAAGTAAGAATAAGCAAGTTCCGTAATTCAGAGCCATTTCATAGTTATGTTATGTGGCCTAGTCTTAAGAAAGAACTAGAAGTTTCGATTTTCGATCAAACGAGCCCCCTCCAAAGTTAATACGACCATCCCTTCCACAAAAAACTTATATTCTAATAATAGGCAATATGCATAAGATATCTAGAAATCCTAAGGAGGATTTCTCAACTCCTAAGTTATAGTAATTTGAATTTGGAGTATTTTGAACAAAATGGCTATTTCAAAATTTTGACAAGATGCATTTTGGGAAAAAGGCACAAGAGGGGGGGGGGTTAATGCTAAGGGGTGGGTGGGGCTGGCTGTGCACAACCTTTTCGTGGTGGCCCTGTTTTCACTAATCCTAGTGCACAACTAAAACAAAAACAATAAAACATCACAACCTTATTGACTTTTATGACCTTTAGTTTTCTATTGTCTAAAACTTAGCATAAAAAAATAATTGTAAAAAGCTGAAATACCTTTATATAACAAATAATCACTCACAAGCAGTAGGCTATATAGAGATATCCTCCTATTTGCATTGCAAATGAAAGGATGTTAAGGGATCGGATTTAACGGTCCCGGGCTCTGGTGGGGGGGAGGTTATGTTGACCCAAAGTTTTGAAAGGGCATGGGGGGGGGGCTAGTTGCCCTCCGATCTCTTTTGACTTTGAAAAAGTGAACTAGAAATTTTAATTTCCTATCAAATGAGCCCTTTCTGAAGTTTATACGAGCATCCCTTCTATAAGAGCCAA
The DNA here is from genome assembly GCA_027921565.1 of Artemia sinica. NCBI lineage: Eukaryota > Metazoa > Arthropoda > Branchiopoda > Anostraca > Artemiidae > Artemia > Artemia sinica. The sequence continues at coordinate 67,841,246 of CM051263.1, forward strand.
AATTACCCAGGGGCATAGCTCAAAACGCCTGTGTCGACCCCGTAGATATGGTTATATGATCTTTGAACTATTTGTAACAAAATGGCTACTTCAAAATTTTTATCAGATATATTTGGGGGAAAAGGGTGAAGGGAGGGGGGCTAGCTTCCTTCCAATCACTTTTGACTAAAGAGTAAACAAGAACTTTGAATTTCTAATGAAATCAGCCCTCTCTGAAGTTTATACGAGCATACTGTCCATAAGAACCTAACATGCCATCAGGGTATAACTTACAACGCCTTGCCCTAGGCCCTGGACGGTTGTTTCGACATCAGAGTTTTGTTATCTGACCTTTGAACTATTTTTAACAAAATATCTATCTAAAAAATTTTATTTAATGCATTTGGGGGAAAAATGGCATGGAGGGAGGGGCTAGTTTCCCTCCGATCTCTTTTGACTCCTAAAAAATTGAAATAGAACTTTTAATTTCCAATCAAATGAGCCCTTTCTGAAGTTTACACGATTACCACTTCTATGAAAACAATATTTGCCACCAAGGCATAAAATACAATGCCTGCCCCCGGCCCTGAAGGGTTGTGTCGATAAAGGATTTTTTTTTTTATCTGAGCTTCGAACTATTTTTTAACAAAATGTCTATCTCAAAATTCGTATTTGATTCATTTTGGGAAAAAAGGGCGGGGGGGGGGGTGGCTAGTTGTCCCCTGATGTCTTTTGACTTTTAAAAAATTAACATGAACTTCCGTTTTCAAAACAAATTAGCCCTCTCTGAAGTATATATGAGTAGCCCTTCTATAAGAACCATATATGCCCCAGGGCATAACCTACAACACCTACCCCGGGGTCTAGGGGTTGTGTTGACAAAGGAAATTTTTTTATCTGACCCTTTAACTATTCTTAACAAAATGACTGTAGGGGAAAAAGGGAAAAAGGGCTGGGGGGTTTCTAGTTGCCCTCCGATCTCTTTTGCCTTTTAAAAAGTGAACAGGAACTTTCACTTTCCAATAAAATGAGCCTTTTCTGAAGTCTTTCCGAGAATCCCTTCTGTAAGAACCATATTTGCCTCCAGGGCATAACTTACAACTTCTGCTTCCGGGCCTTGGGGAGTTGTGTCGATCCTGGACTTTTGTTAATAACAAGTTATTTTCAACAAAATGTCTATCTCAAAATTTTATATCTGATGTTTTTGAGAAAAAGGGTGGAAGGGGGGGGGGCTATCTGACCTCCGATCACTTTTGACTTATAAAAAGTGATCTGAACTTTCAATTTCCAATCAAATGAGTCCTCTTTGAAGTTTATACGAGCATTCCTTCCACAAGAACCTTATATGCCCCCAGGATATAATGTAAAACGCCTGCCCCAGGGCCTTAGGGGGTTTGTGTTGACCCCGGAGTTTTTTTGTATAGTCTTTGAATGATTTTTACGAAAACGGCTACCTCAAAATTTTTATCGGATGTATTTGGGGAAAAAGAGCGTGGGGGGGGGGGCTAACTGCCCTTCGATCAATTTTGACTCTCAAAATATGAACTACAACTTTCAATTACCAATCAGATGATTTATCTCTGTAGTTTATACGAGCATCCCATCCATAAGAACCTCATATATTCCAAGGGCATAACTTACAATATTTTCCCCCCGGCCCTAGGGGGTTCTGTCGATATCGAAGTTTTGGTATCTGATCTTTGAACTATTTTTAACGAAATGGCTATCTCAAAATTTTATTTGATGCATTTGGGCAAAAAGGGTATGGGGGTGGGCTAGTTGCCCTCCGATCTCTTTTGACTCAGAAAAAGTGAACTAGAACTTTTAAGTTCCAATCAAATGAGCCCTCTCTGATGTTAATACGAGCATCCCTTCTATAAGAGCCATAAATATCCCAGGGCATAAGTTACAACGCCTGCCCCCAGACTCTGGGGTTATGTCAACCCTGGAGCTTTTGTTATATGATCTTTGAACTATTTTTAACAAAATGGCTACTTCAAAATTTTTATCGGATATATTTGCGGAAAAAAGGGTGTAGAGGGGAAGGGCTAGCTTCCCTCCAATCACTTTTGACACTTAAAAAGTGAGCTAGAACTTTGAATCTCCAATCAAATGAGCCTTCTCTGTAGTTTATACAAGCATCCCTTCAATAAGGACCTTACATGACCAAAGGGTATAATTTACAACGCTTGCCCCCAGGTCTAAAGAGTGAACCAAAACTTTGAATGTCCAATGAAATCAACCCTCTCTGAAGTTTATACGAGCATACCATCCATAAGAACCTAACTTGCCATCAGGGTATAACTTACAACTCTTGCCCTAGGCCCTGGACGGTTGTTTCGACATCAGAGTTTCGTTATCTGACCTTTGAACTATTTTTAACAAAATATCTATCTCAAAATTTTAATTTGATGCATTTGGGGAAAAAATGGCATGGAGGGGGGGATAGTTACCCTCCGATCTCTTTTGACTCCTAAAAAATTGAAATAGAACTTTTAATTTCCAATCAAATAAGCTCTTTCTGAAGTTTATACGAGTATCACTTCTATGAAAGCAATATTTGCCCCCAAGGCATAACATACAATGCCTGCCCCCGGCCCTGAATGGGTTGTGTCGATAAAGGAGTTTTTTTTTTTTATCTGAGCTTCGAACTAGTTTTTAACAAAATGTCTATCTCAAAATTTGTATTTGATGCATTTTGAGAAAAAAGGGTGGGGGAGTGGCTAGTTGTCCTCTGATGTCTTTTACTTTTGAAAAACTAACAAGAACTTTCGTTTTCAAAACAAATTAGCCCTCTCTGAAGTATATGTGAGTAGCCCTTCCATAAGAACCACATATGCCCCAGGACATAGCCTACAGCACCTACCCCGGGGTCTGGGGGTTGTGTTGACACAAGAAATTTTGTTATCTGACCCTTGAACTATTCTTAACAAAATGACTGTAGGGAAAAACGGAAAAAAGGGCTGGAGGGTTTCTAGTTGCCCTCCGATCTCTTTTACCTTTTAAAAAGTGAACAGGAACTTTCACTTTCCAATAAAATGAGCCCTCTCTGAAGTCTTTCCGAGAATCCCTTCTATAAGAACCATATTCGCCTCCAGGGCAAGACTTACAACTTCTGCCCCCGGGCCTTGGGGAGTTGTGTCGATCCTGGACTTTTGTTAATAACAAGCTATTTTCAACAAAATGTCTATCTCAAAATTTTATATCTGATGTTTTTTGAGAAAAAGGGTGGAAGGGGGGGGGGTATCTGACCTCCGATCACTTTTGACTTATAAAAAGTGAACTGAACTTTCAATTTCCAATCAAATGAGTTCTCTTTGAATTTTATACGAGCATTCCTTCCATAAGAACCTTATATGCCCCCAGGATACAATGTAAAACGCCTGCCCCAGGGCCTTAGGGGGTTTGTGTTGGCCCCGGAGTTTTTTTTTATATAGTCTTTGAATGTTTTTACGAAAACGGCTACCTCAAAATTATTATTGGATGTATTTGGGGAAAAAGAGCGTGGGGTGGGTGGGTGGTGCTAACTGCCCTTCGATCTATTTTGACTCTCAAAATATGAACTACAACTTTCAATTACCAATCAGATGATTTATCTCTGTAGTTTATACGAGCATCCCATCCATAAGAACCTCATATATTCCAAGGGCATAACTTGCAATATTTTCTCCCAGGCCCTAGGGGGTTGTGTCGATATCGAAGTTTTGGTATCTGATCTTTGAACTATTTTTAACGAAATTGCTATCTCAAAATTTTATTTGATGCATTTGGGGAAAAAGGGCATGGGGGTGGGATAGTTGCCCTCCGATCTCTTTTTACTCAGAAAAAGTGAACTAGAACTTCTAAGTTCCAATCATTTGAGCCCTCTCTGATGTTAATACGAGCATCCCTTCTATAAGAACCATAATTATCCCAAGGCATAAGTTACAACGCCTGCACCCAGGCTCTGGGGGGCTGTGTCGACCCTGGAGTTTTTGTTATATGATCTTTGAACTATTTTTAACAAAATAACTACTTCAAAATTTTTATCAAATATATTTGGGGAAAAAGGGTGTAGGGGGAGGGGCTAGCTTCCCTACAATCACTTTTGACACTTAAAAAGTGAGCCAGAACTTTGAATCTCCAATCAAATGAGCCTCCTCTGTAGTTTATACAGGCATCCCTTCAATAAGGACCTAACATGACCAAAGGGTATAATTTACAACGCTTGCCCCCGGGTCTAAAGAGTGAACCAGAACTTCGAATTTCCAATGAAATCAACCCTCTCTGAAGTTTATAGGAGCATACCATCCATAAGAACCTAACATACCATCAGGGTATAACTTACAACGCCTGGCCCTAGGTTCTGGACGGTTGTTTCGACATCAGAGTTTTGTTATCTGACCTTTGAACTATTTGTAACAAAATGACTATCTCAAAATTTTTATTTGATGCATTTAGGGAAAAAGGACGTGGGGGGGGGGTTGCCCTCTGATCTCCTTTAACTTCTAAAAATTTAAACAGAACTTTTCCTTTCCAATCAAATGAGCCCTTTCTGAAGTTTATACCAGCATCCTTTCTATTAAAACCATATTTTGCCCCCAGGGCATAACATAAAACGCCTTCCCCCGGGCCTGGACGATAATGTTGATTCTGGAGTTTTTGTTATTTGAACTATGAACTATTTTTAACAAAATTTCTATCTCAAAATTTTTATTTGATGCATTTGGGGAAAAAAGGGTGGGGGGGGGGGTTGGCTAGTTGTCCTCTAATCTCTTTTTACTTTAAAAAAGTAAACAAGAACTTTCATTTTCAAACTAAATTAGCCCATTCTGAATTATATTAGAGCATCCCTTCCTTAAGAACCATATATATCCAGGGCATAAGTTACAATAACTTCCCCCGAGTCCTGGGGGTTGTGCTGACACAGAAAATGTTGTTATCTGATCCTTGAACTATTTCTAACAAATTACTGTAGGGGAAAAAAGGGGAAAGAGTGCGTGGGGGTGGCTAGCTTCCCTTCGATCTCTTTTGAGTCAATTTGTTTTGACAATCAAATGAGCCCTCTTGGAAGTTTATACGAGCATCCCTTCTATAAAAACCATGTTTGCCCCTAGGGCATAACTTACACTGCCTGCCCCCGGGTCCTTAGGGGTTGTGTAGATCCTGGAGTTTTGCTATTAACAAGCTATTTTTAACAAAATGTCATTCTCAAAATGTTTATCTGATGCATTTTGAGAAAAAGGGTAGGGGAGGGGGGCTATCTGCCCTCCAATCACTTTTTACTTTGAACTTTTTGTGAACGGAACTTTCAATTTCCAATTAAATGAGCCCTCTTTGAAGTTTATACGAGCATCCCTTCCATAAGAACCTTATATGCCGCTAGGATATAGCTTATCGCCTGCTTCCGGGCCCTGGGGGGGCTTGGGTCGGCCCCAGAGGTTTTTTTTATGATCTTTGAACTGTTTTCACAAAATGGCTACCTCAAAATTTATATCGGATGTACTTGGGGGAAAAGGGCAAAAGGGTGAGGGGGGCTAGTCACCTTCCGATTATTTTGATTATTATAAAGGGCATAGAACTCTCGATTTCCAGTTGAATGAGCTGCCTTTGAAGTTTATGCGACAACCCCTTCCATATGAAGTGCCTATGGGAAAATAATAAGAATAAAGAATAAATAATAAAACATAAGAGCCGTATGGTCTTTACTATAGGCAACGCAATAGCGTTGGCTCTGATATTTGATTATTCAAATAAGTCTGATTTCTAACAACATTTTCTACTAAGCTTTAAAGTTTTTATTTTCTTTTTGAAGGTTTTTGAATTGTTGTTTGCTCTTTAATCAGTTCAATAGGTGTTGATACTAAAGTCTTTTCAAAGATATTTGGTTGTTGAAGCTAGTCCGATTTCTAATAGTGATACATACATACATGCGTGTATTTAAAAACCAGTGGCCATATACACAAAAACAAATAAATAAAAACAATAAGGAAAGAACAATAGCACTCAACAAATTTAAACTACAGCTTCTTTCCGCGCCATCAGACTATTCTCTATAAAACAACTTAACGCCATAATTAGGTCCCTCGAAGTAGTCCTCAAAACACCCGGGAGCAGCGGTACATCCCCATGAAAAAATTTATCCCTAAAATTTGCCAAACTTTAGCATCTACTCAGAAAAAGGTCCATCCCATCCCCAAACTCCCCACAGAGGGGGCAGGCACGCCTAATTCCCGAGCCATCCTCATCATAAGACTCGCAGTAGCCTTTACGTAGTCGTATGCAATTTGCCCGTGCCTGCAACCAATACTTAAGGGTTCTTCACGGTAGGTTCAGCTTCAAATAAAACTCCTCCCCATACACATCTTTAACCTGTCTATAAAAATGCAGGCTATGAGACTTTTCCGGACCCATTAGCCAAACCTAAATCTCTTGGTCCCGAAGGCGCGATGCAAACTTACCGAGGAAATCTTCAGGTTTACCGAGAGGACCCTGCCCCTCATTCCATGCCCATGATAATGATAAGCCAGCATTATCCAACAGTGCTTTAACTTGTTTTGGCCATGCTGTCTTTTTGGTAAAACTCAACATCTCTGTGTAGGCCGATATGTGATAAGTTTCAAACTTTTGGTTTTCGTTTTTAAGGTTTTTGAATTGTTGTGATCCCTTGTCAAAATAGAGAATTATCGTTCGTGATAATTTCAAATTTATCGTGATTTTTCAAATTTATATATATATATATATATATATATATATATATATATATATATATAGATATATATATATATATATATATATATATATATATATATATATATATATATATATATATATATATATATATATATATATAAATTTATATATATATATATATATATATATATATATATATATATATACATATATATATATATATTATATACATTATATATATATATATATATATATATATTATATATATATATATATATATATATATATATCATATATATATATATATATATATATATATATATATATATCTATATATATATATATATATATATATATATTATATATATATATATATCTATATATATATATATAATATAAAGTATTAATATATATGAAATATGACACGGTAGGTTATATGTTATTAATAAGGTCAATGTTTCACCGGTAACCTGCCAAGTTAAACCCCTTCAACTTTTTGTTTCTAAGTAGTGGAAGAAAATTCAAGAAACTTATTATTTTATACATATCTTTTATGCGAATTGTCTTCTATTATTATTCCATTGTAGGTATATACTTTTAAGTATAACAATAAATCGCACATTTATACTTTTAAAAAGTATAACATTTAGACCTACATTTAAACTGTTTCTTGTGGGTTAATAAAAATTGATTACGGAGAAGGATAGGACTATAACCTATTTTTCAAGACAACAAACAAAACTTGATAATTTGTAGACTCGTTTTTCTACTCTCACCGAACAGTGAGAATTACTTCCAAATTTTATCAGTATATGCACCTCTGATGATAATACTACAGTAAAACATCCAAAACCTGTTCTCTTATATGCTCCTCTATCTGGCCCCCTTAACATTTTGATAAATCGTCTACTGACTGAGCTTCAAGACCCCGACAAGTAGGAAGATTTTTGAAACCCTTGACTAAATGTGCTCTGCTGCAGATTCGGATAGTGTATTAGACTTGTAATGAATCAGAAGTAAAAAATGGGACATGTTGCTATAATTGCTTCAATAACCTTCTAGACCATACTGCCTTTCCATTTACAAATAACCAAATGAAATAGAAAAAACGAGCTTTTTGAAAAAAAATAAGAAGTTGAAAATCAGAAATTTTTTGTCACTAATAATAATAAAGTCTGAATATTTTGGCTTCGCGTCAAGAACTCTTTATCAACAGGAGAAAAAAAAAAACAAATAAAAAAATTAAATGAAATTTAAAAAAAGGTAAAGGAAAAGACAAAAACAATGAAAAACTCAAATCTGAATGATGTTCAATACGATAATATTTACCAAGCAATGACAAACAAAGGGACAAAATTATGACAAATTAGGCTGTCTCTCTGATATATCATAATGTAATAAAGCGAGAGCAATGATACAGTTGGTTTATTGTTTGATAATATAGTATCTTAGCAACATCATATACGACAATGTTAATATGACTTCATCAGCGAAAACAACTAGTAAGGGTATATCACTTGATTCACCATGTATTGATCTTGAAACGAAAAGCCAGCATCACAATTCTTACAACATAGAAAAACTTCACTCTTATTGTCTCTCTCTGTATAGTCAGTGAGAATGTTTTCGTTTATACTATGAAATTCACGTGTTTCTATTAGCTTGTTTGATACACATTAAATCTTAAAATAAATCATTGATTTCTATAAAAGCCCAATAAAAATCTGTAGGCTTATAGTCATATCAACCGTCAAACTGGGTTTATACAGAAATCTGTATTTTTCGTATTTATATTATAGCCTACAATATTTATATTGTATATATTATATTTTATATTTTTATATCATATACAGACTAAAGGTTTATATAAAAATCTCTAGCGTAGATTGTTGTTAGATGGATAATTTAATCTAATACAAATACTGTGTGAATTTTTTTTTTTTTTTTTAATAAACCACAGGCCAAGGAAACTTTATTGCGTTTGATAAATTGCATGAATTTTGTGTTTGCTAATCTAGCAGCAACATGTTGACTCTTTCTGAACTTCATTTCATCTTGACCTGCATTTATAAGGTTCAAACTTGTTTGTGGCTGATTATGCGGAATGCCATTATTTGAAGTATTTAAGGTTTTGCTCTCTCTTTTAATGAGACAGAAATATAAAGGATCTGGTTTAAATTCCCTTTATATCTGTATATAATAATCCTTCTTAGAGTGTTTTTTTAAACTCTTTTATTTTCCTAACTTTTTAAAAGACTGTTAAAATTCTCAATTTTGGTTTCACCAAATAGTATTCTATGGCATAAAGGTAAAAAAAAATGTTCCACGAAATCCGAATAAAAAATATTCTTGTCGTTTATTGCATTTTAAAGTAGATTTTTTTTGCTGTTGTAATCTATTTTCTAAATGTTGCTGTGCTCTACACGCACACAAATTTCTACAATGACAAGTTGTTCTGCATACTCTGTTATGTATGTTTTGTGGTGTTACATCTTGTTTATGTTTAGTAAAGATCTTGTATTAAGTTGGCATTTAAAAGAAGTTTTTATATTATGGCTTTTGAGTCTTTTTATAATTTTTGGGATAAAGTAGAAACAAATGATAAAGTTATGTCATTGTTTTCTTTTTTATATAATTCATCTTCTTCTATTACTCTTGGATCATTTAATTTTCGCTTTCGTTTTTCTATAGTTTAAGAGATCATCTTTTCAGGATACCTATTCCCAATTGATATATCTTTAATGAAGATATATAATATAATATATATTGAAAACCCGTCGTATGCAATAAATGTATAATGACAGAGTATACAAAAATGCGAAAAGAGGAAACAAGAAGATAAAATACTAAAAAAAATAATAACAACAAAAGCAACAACTTCTTAAATAGTATACAAAATAGTACTAAAAGTGGAAACAGAAAGATAACATACTCAAAGATTACAACAGAAACAACAAGTTCTTCGAAAATAGCAACAAGGACAACAACTTTTGAAAGGAGAAAAAAAAGAAGAAAAAAGGGAAACAAAAGGGAAAATTAAACAAGCAAACTTGCCCACTCGTGATTTAGAATTGCTGGTTTTGTTTTTTGCCGGCTAATAAGTGTCTCAACAGCTAGATTTGGGTCCGCTAGGTTGTAGCGCCGAATCAGAAAACCATTCTTTGTCCAAGGTGGCACTTTTAGTTGGTACTTTGCAAAACGGAATAATAAAGAGCGGATTTTAGACTTTTCACGGTTTGCCAGTAATTTCCAGAAAGGGGTTACACATAATATATGCGCCAGAGCGGTAGCGTTGTAAATACTTGCCAGTATTGGACGGTTAAGTCTCAGAGTGGATTTAACGATCAAAGCATAGGAGCTGGAAATTCGCCTTTCAAGATGTGAGATCAGGAGGGAGCGGGTATGCTGTAATGAGGTACCTATTGGCAGCCCCAGATATACTATGTTGTCAACTGGTTTGCTGAGCAATCACCTAGTGTGATATTAGTAGGAGGGTCATTCTTCCAATTGTAAAGCAAGACTTTCGACTTTTGGGAGTTAAATCTCAGACCGACTTTCTCGTAGTTGGACTGCAGACATATAGTTGGACTTTCTCATAGTTGGACTGCAGACATGAGAATATTTCTGAAAGGCGGTTAAGCGTCCGGCTGGGATTCAGCGTGTCTTCGGCATAGCATACTAGGGAGATGTCAATGGAACTGAGAATGCATGATGAAGGACAGCTGTCTTGAGGCTCAATAATGTAGTTGTTGAAGAAATTGGGGGATAAAACTGCCCCCTGATGGGCACCTTTACGGACTGGTATCAAAGCTGACCGAGGGGCTGGCAGAAGGCCTTTATCGGGAGGGAGTTTGAGTCGCACGCGAAGGCGAGAATAAAGATCACGGAAAGCCCGGATGATATTTGAGTTCACTCCTCTTTTAGCTGAGTTTAGCAACATAAGCGCCCCCGATCGCTAGACTTCCTCCTGATTTGTGTGCATCCAGGAGTGCATATACAACGACATAGAGCGCTTCCGCACAACCAATACCGCGTTGGAAACCGCATTGTCTTGGTGGACTGCAACACAGTTTTTCAAACTAATCTATGAATAAAAGTTCAAATAACTTGCAAAGAGAAGTAGCAATCGTGATTGGACAGAAAGAGGAGCATTGCATGGTAATTTTTCTTTTTTTAGGAACTGGCGTAAGATCTCCAATTGAGAAAGTGGTTGGGACAATACCCTGAATGAGGATAATCTGCATCAGGAGGTTTACATGACTATTGAGAACGGGGAGCAAATATGTTTGTTTTTCAAGTATTTTTTGAAAGTTAATTTTAATCACAGGGTCAATCACTTCTGGTTACCTGGTTCATATTTTGGAACGCTACGTGTGCTGCACAGTTCTGCCACGATTGTCTCAGTACCACCACGATTGGCAATGTTCCACTACGCTTGCCAGAGTTCCATTGCAAAATTATTCACAGTCATTTTCCCGTCATTCTAAATATTACTAGCTGAAATTAGTTTCAGTTTTTTTTTCACGATTTGGTTGACTTTATTGTTATTGGAAAAAAGTTAATTTTTTTCTTATAGAATAAGTAAAGTAGAGCCAATGGCACGAGATTTCCGAAAATTTTCAGGTAAATCACAAACGGTAGCACAGGCAAATCACAAACAATCACAGTCTACATTGAGAGTTCATACTGCAAACACCTCTTTTTGGATATAATCTCATTCATACAGTAAAACTGTTAATACAGTAAGACATTTGTGATTCCCTATGGTTTTTATTGAATTAATTTCATAATCGGATTTGGACTTGAAAATAGTTCACCTTAAACTTGGATTATATCATTTGACCTACATACTACATTGACCTGCTACATATATATTTTGATTGGAATATTCGACTGTCCCTGGCTATGATAATTGGATTGCGCAATGACCGATCAAAATAGGAAGATTATTTTAAATCCGCTACTGAACTTTGTCACGAGATCTATGCTTGATGGTGCGAAAACTGATCTAATTATCGGAAAAGCTGTAAGTTTTTTTGATCATGGTACTATTATCAGTGCTAAAGAGTTTCTGTATAAGGAGCTGAATATTCAGAGCCGATGTGTGAAACATGCAAAGGATGAAGATAATGTATTTGACATTTGTAAACAGTTAAATCAGGCGGCAAAGGGTAATTTGCCTGTTCCTACTTTTGTTATATTTTCACCTTCTGAAACCCCAAAAATCGGGGAGGTAGTCTCGGCTACTTTTGTCTCGAAAGTTAATGAACTCTCTCGGAAAATTGACGGCTTTTTAGAGAATGCAACGCATTCAGGCCCTGTTCGGTAAAAATTAACCCTGCCCCAGCTCCTACGTTTGCCGTTGTACTAAAAAATTGTCCTACAAACCTGACCTCACCTAATGCTCATAAGGACTTCGTTGATAAACTTTGCCCTGAGGCCTCAGGTGAAATAACTGATCTTAAAAAATCGGCTTCAGAATGGAAACTTGTTGTTAAGTCAAAGCGTACAGCGAATAAAATTGCCGAGAATGGTAAAAACATTACCTCAGGTATCTCGGTGAGTGTGAAATCCCCACTGTTTATAGAGATCCTGAAAGGCGTACTGATCGAATACGATGAAAATCAAGTAAAATCTCTTTTACCAAATTGCGTGAAAGTTTCACAGTGTGGAAAGTCCCAGATGTTCAAGGTCTACTTTGAGTCAAAACAAAACCTGGATCAGTTCTTAAAAGTTTCTGTGAAAGTTGGCTACGAAAAGCTTTCTGCACAAGCATTTGTATATCTCCCAAAGCGTTGTTTTTTGTGTCATAAGAATGGGCATCTGGCCTCGCAGTGCTCTAATCGGGCTCTTTACTCTCGCTGTGGATCATGCGATCACACCTCAAACAGTGCCTCTCCGTGTTCGGAAAAATGTTCTGTCTAGAATGTAAAGTTACCGGCCATACATGTTACAGTGTAAAGTGTCCTAATAACAACAGTCAACTAGCAAAGCCCATGGTAAAACATGGATGTGTGTACTACTACGCAAGCTGTACTTTCGTGGAATATTGATGGTGGACTTTTAGTCAAAATTCCTGTGATAAAAGGTTTGCTTTCGAATTGTGACGTATTGTGCTTGCAAGAACATTTTTTGACGAGTCATAGTTTAGGCCTTATGAAAATTGACAATAATTTTACTAGTTATTCGGTGCCCGCTAAACGATCCGCTTCCAGTGGCCGCCCCTCGGATGGTATTGCGATGCTTGTTAGGACCTCGTGCCGCTCGAGTATTTTTGATTCATGTGATTTTTTTCTTGCTGTCCGTGTAAAAGAGTATGTTATTGTAAAAGTCTATCTCCCGACAGATTACCGTAATTACCGATTGGAATTTTATTTACTTCTGCGTGTGAGAAACTAGGGTCTTGCCTTTCAAAGATTCGCCTGTTAGATAAGTGTTGTATTATTATAGGAGATTCTAAATGTAATTTAACTGAAGCCTCTTTATTGCGTACTTCTATTTTGTCTGGTATTCTTGATCATTGGCTTAGAATATTGCCGAAAGATCTTGATTACACTTATACACACCATTCAAGTCACGTGTCGAACCTTGACCATGCAGTTTCTTCTATAAATCTCAAAGTGTCACCTGTTCACGTCGTTACTGATTTCCAACTATCAGACCACCTTCCAATATCTGCATCTATTTATTGTCCCTCTGCTCAGTCTACTCCCACCACACAACCACATCAGCCCCGCGCCCAATTTTAAAGGGATCGGGGAAATATCCAAGATGGTCTTTTTGCTGCAGTTACTAATTCCTACTTAAAATTCATGTTCCGTTCCAGCTGCTCATGGAAAATCTGCAAGTTGACGCAATTGAAATACGGGTGTTGCTAGATATCTATCTTGCACAAATTTGCCATGCTCTGCGATGCGCAGAAAAGGCCAGTATACGTCTGAAACGTATACGTCGGGGTGTCACAAAGCACTGGTCCAGTAATCTGAGCCTAGTTGAAGCTTGGAGAAAATCCCAGTTTTGGTACCGTTTGTGGCTCCAGTGCGACCGTCCCCGCTCTGGCTGGGTTTCTGTCATTCGTCTTTCTACTAAAAGAAAGTTTGCAAGAGAAATTTCTATCCACATGAACCAGATAGTTGAAGAGATATCCCAGCAAGCTTCTCTGTCCCAACCTTCCTTCTGGAGAAATGTATCAAGAGATTCTCCTGGGGCCCGCCTATCTGCTCAAGTTGTTCCTGATTCCGAATGGAATTCATACTTCTCTGCTGAATTCTCCCCACCATATGCCGCCCTAAAGTCCGAATATGAAGATAAGCTTGATAAATTTCTGTCTTGTTGTCCAACCGACAATTTTGTTGTTTCAGTTGATTCCGTACTGCGAGCAATCCAATGCTTAAAGCGTAAGAAATCTTCTGGCATCGATAAAATAAGCGCTCTTCACATTCTGCATGGAAGCGAGCTGCTGGTAAACCATATTGCGCTTTTGATGCAGATGATTGTTACCCAAGGAGTTTTACCATCTTCTTTCTCAATCGGAGATCTCACTCCAATTCCAAAGAAAGGTAAACTCGCTACCCAGTGCTCGTCCTTCCACCCTATAACAGTGGCTACTACCTTCTGTAAGCTTTTTGAACTTCTGTTCATTGACCATCTGAACGCGAAATGCTATGTTCCACCTTACCAATTTGGATTCCAGCCACGTCTCGGTTGTGGCCATGCTTTGTCGGTTGTCGCGAACGCATTGATCGATGCTGATGCATCAAGTGAAACTCTCGTGTTGGCTGGGTATGATGTTCGTAAAGCGTTCGACTCTCTAATTCACGCCGCTATGCTACTCCATGCAGTAAAATGGGGAGTGAGCCCCTCATATATCAGAGCCCTTCGAGACATGTATTATCGTCTTAAAGTTCGCCTAATACTTCACCCATTAGCTAAAGTTGACGGCTCTCAAGTCTACGCACCAACCCCTAATATTTTTGTCAATGTCGAAAAAGGTGCCCGTCAAGGTGTTGTTTCTTCCCCTTCACTCTTCAATAATACTTGATGCACAGTCAGCTGTTCCCACATCATTCATCTTTGCCGGTCTTGATTTATCTCTCGTATGTTATGCAGACGACATTCTGAATTTGAGCCACACTATCCAGCGCACAAGCGAGATTTTCGCAACGCTACAATCTGAGTATGCAAAACTAGGTCTTCAGTCCAATGCTGAAAAGTCTGAAGTTGTGTTCTTCAACTGGAAGCAAGCATCGCCTAGGGATATTCCTCTCGGATATAGTAGGATTAAGCCAGTTGATCATATCACCTACCTCAGTCTTCCCATTGGTTCGTCAGTAATGCACACGCAACAACTATTAATTGTTCACATTGAGCGTAGAGTTGGGTTAGGAACTTATGAACCGAAGTGACACTCCCACACAAAAAAGAATCTGTCACCCAAGAGGTACACAAATAAATTTGAAAAAATAGCTGCAAATAAATCAAAGCTTTTGAATCAGTATTGAAGTTGAAAAATACTGATGCCGACATTATCACATCGTTTTTACTTTTAATTATTGACACAAATGACACGGTCAACAAAACCAAGAAGCACATTGCCTTGCAAGATCCTCGAAGGTAATACATAAGAATAATGGGTAGCAAACTGGGAATGAACAGCATAACTCATAATAATGAATATCCCGTTATAATATTTAATCCAGAAGGTAATGCGGCTCTGATCGGAAGTAGTGGGTGAACAAAACTTTGCGACTTTGCCCCGTAGAGGGTGGCTGCTTGCTACCTAAATTCTTAGCCAATATTTTAAATAATTTTTTCTGGTTTCTAAACCCAATTCAGATTTCCATATTGAATTTCTAGTCTTGAGCATAAGACAACAAAGCGCGACAGCCTCTGCTTTTTAGTCAGGAAAGAATCTGGCTGTTATTTACATTAAGCTGCTTGATGAGAATTATGTCAGCAGGATAATTTACGATGTAGCAATCACAGTCATGATAACACGCAGAGGATAAGACGCAGCAGGGGTGGATGCAGGATTTTTTTTTAGGAGGGGGTGGGCGGAAAATAGGTTGATCCGATAAACTTGCGTTAGAAGCAAGTTTAATTAACGCAAAATTGCGTTAATTAAGTAAATTACACAACTTTAGACAACGTTAGGGGGCACCCCCTTACCCCCTCTCTGGATCCACCACTGACACGCAGAGGATAGCATGGCTATCCTCTGTGTTAATTAACATGCCAGCCCGCCTGAAGGTTTCCCGGAAGTTTTTATGGATATTACTAGAAAGTCCGTTTTAGAACACTGATTCCACAAAAAAAGTTTTGGAAAAAAATTGAAAAGCTATATTAAATCAAAGATGAGCAAAAATAAAGTAAAATAATTTTTCAAGCGTAAAACTGCCACAAAAACCACTATCAATAAATAAATGAAACCCAAAACGAGCAGAAATTACAATAAATAACAGAGTCAAATCAAAACGAGCAGAAACTAAGAGGAGTAGGGCATACACCCCCATACTTTCTAAAGACCAGAATATAATATCTGATTTATTGGAAACAATCCCTACTTCAAGCTGCGTGTTTCTATTTCTCATAATATGGAAAAAAAATTGTCATCATAAGGAAAATTAATAAAAAAAAATTAATGTAGATTAACATATATATATATATATATATATATATATATATATATATATATATATATATATATATAATATATATATATATATATATATATATATATATATATATATATATATATATATATATATATATATATATATATATATATATATATATATATATATATATATATATATATATACAAATATATATATATATATATATATATATATATATATATATATATATATATATATATATATATATATATATATATATATATATATATATATATATATATATTTATATAT
>CM051263.1:67862825-67900325 GCA_027921565.1 Artemia sinica
TGGGGAGGAAAAAGTCTCCTGGACTTGAATTATGCTGATGATTTAAGCATCCTAGATGAAAGTGTGAGCAAAATGAATGGTTTTAGAGGTTTTGCGAGTTCAGGGTGGTAGAAATGGTTTGAAAATTAATGTTAGGAAGACTAAGTCACTAAGGCTAGGAATAAGTGAAGATGAAAAGGTGACGTTGGGTAATGAAAAGATTGACCAGGTGGGCAGCTTCACGTACCTTGGTAGTATTATCAGTAAAGATGGCGGGATCAGTGAAGATGTTAAAAATAGAATAGCCAAGGCTCAGGGTGTTTTTTCACAGTTAAAAAAAGTCTGGAAGAATAGGAAGATAAGTCTGCAAACCAAGATTAGAATATTAGAAGCTACAGTGATGACAGTGGTCAAATATGGCTCTGAAGCATGGACGCTCCGAAAAGTGGATGAAGATTTGCTAGATGTTCTCCAGAGAAATTGCTTAAGGATTGTTCTGGGTACCCGGCTGACTTGACCGTATTTCAAACAATAGGCTATACGAAAAATGTGGTTCAATACCGCTCTCTAGGGCTATAATGAAAGAAAGGTTGAGGTGGTTAGGGCACGTTGTGCGGATGAAGGATGACAGATTGCCGCAGATTGTTCTTTTCGGCCAACCATCTAGGGCTAAACGGAAAGCAGGTCGTCCCCGTCCGGGGTGGGAGGACGTCATAAAGAAAGATTTAAAGGAAATGGGAACTTCGTGGGAGGGTGTAAAAAGGGAGGCTTTGAATAGATTGGGGTGGAGGAGGATCGTGCGTAGCTGTGTTGGCCTCAGGCGGCTTGGTGCTGCGGTGAGTTGTTAGTAGTAGTAGTAGTAAATGGGATTAAAAGAAACAGAAAAAGTCAAGCTAAACTTTAAGCAAACAGAAATAACCGCAAACAGGAGTTAATCGCCCCCTAGGTCTTCTAATTATGACTATTTTGAATAATATGTCTTTTTAAGATTTCTATTAGTTCTAAGGAGTGCATCTAAAAGGGTGGGAAGGGGAACGGATGGTTGCCCTCTGTTCCTTTTTAATATCCCTCTCAACATGCCTTTAAAGTTTTAACCTAACTGCCTTATCCATTCCTTGGATATTGCTGTTTGCCTTTTTCAAAACCATCATACATATAATGTGCATTGACTCTGTTTTACATCCCTCTCATCATTTTCTAAAAGTTTTATCTTCATACGCTTAGCGTTTTTGAAGCCTCAGAATCAAACATACAACCTTTTCCAATAATTAACCTTTTATATTAACTATGGAATACTTATACAACTCACGACACTTGCCCCAGGACCTGTGAGAGGTTATGTCACTCGTGGAGCCTTAAATATTCGGCTTTTCAACTATTTTGACCAAGATGTGTATTCCAAAATTTTGAGGAGATATCTATGGAGAGTGGGCAGCTAAAAAGGAATAGAATGGGGACTTCTTGTCCTCTGACCACTTTTTAACATTCCTCCAAACATGACCTGAAAGTTTAAACTTAGCACCCTCAGCGGTTTTCGAGATATTGCAGATATGCCTTTTCAGTAAACTAGATTCACATAGTATCTTTTGATCTAGTTTAAAATGCACCTCAATATTCTCCAGAAATTCACGTTAATTCCCTTAGCCCTTTTGAACACACCTAGAATCAAACACTCCCCCTTATTTTAATGGTAAAACCTGCATGCAAACAATGGACAAATTGCATAATCTACAATCCTTGCCCTGGAGCTTTGAGGGGTATGACATCCCTGGAGGTATAACTATTCGAGCTTTTGACTATTTTAAAGACAAAATCCCTTTTTCAAACCCTGATCGGCGCTGAGGGGAGAAGGCACCTAAAAAGGGCAAGAGGTGGGGCATTCAAGAAGGGGAAGGGAGTGTGGCTGGTTGGCCTCCAATCACTCATCAACAACCCCCCCCCCCCCCAACATACCCTGAAAGTTTCAGTTTCTCACGGTCAGCCGTTCCTTAGATATTGCTTATGATTATATTTGGCATCCTTCTCTAATACTGTGGGAGCTGTATTATTTCTACACGCATAGTTATTTTACCTTTAGTCTATTTTGACTAAGATAGCTATTTTAAAGTTTTGATCAAATGTTCGTTGAGAGAAGGCAGCTAAAATGGACATGAGGGTGGGACTGACCTTTTTTCAACATTCTCCTTAACATGTCCAGAAAGTTTCAATTTAATACCCTCAGCCGTTCTTAAGATATTGCAGATCCTTGTTTTTGATAAATTGGATGCGTATGTTGCCTTTTGATTTAGTTTAACATGCCCCTTAACATTCTCCAAAGTTTCATCTTCATACCCTTAGAATTTTGGGATACACCTAGAATTAAATATTTCCCCTTTTCATAATGACAAATCCTGCATGTAAACAATAGAAAAGTTCCATAATTTACAAGCCCTACCCTAGGGCTTTGGGGGCATGTCATCTTTGGAAGTATAGCTGTTGGAGCTATCACCTAGATTGAACGAAATTAAAATTTCAAAATTTTTCTCACCGTTGAGCAAAGATGACGTATAAAAAAGGTAAGGGGGGCTAGTTGCACTCTGATCCTTCTACATCATCGCCTCAACATACCTTGAGAGTTTCAAACATAGTAACCCTTGCTGTTCCTTAGATATTGTTGATGTGCCCTTTTGACAACCACAAAGCACATACTTTATTTTTATTGTGTTTGACATCCCTTCCAACATTTCCTTAAGGCTTTACTTTAGTACCTTAAGCCTTTTTGGAGAAAACCAAGGATAAAATATACCTACTTTCCCGAATAAAAAACCTTATATATTAACAATGGGCAATTTTCATAGCTTAAAGCCCTTTCCCCGGGGCCTGTGGTTTATTTTGACAACCCTGGAGACATAAGTATATGACCTTTGGAGTTCCAGGAGATCCAGCATCAAAAATACCCTCTTTTCCAAATACAAAAAAAACTTATATTTTTTCAATGGCAAAAACTTTCATAACTTACTGCCCTTGCCCTTGGGGCTGTGGGAGTATTATCAAACATGGAAGCATAGTCATTTGTTCTTCCGACTATTTAAAACAAAATGCCTATCAAAATTTTTTAATCAGATCTATTTGGGGGAAAAGTACATGAAAGGGGGCTAAATAACCAAAGGGCTGGTTACCCTCCAATTACTTTCAACACTTAAAATGGCCATTAGAAATTTTGGTTTCCAATCGAATGAGCCCTATATGATTACTTCTTCCATAGGACGTACCTCTGGTAAATAAAACTAAAAAATAATAATACATTGAAGCCTTATGACCCTTTACCATAGACAAGCCTATAGAAATGCCTCCGAAATACTGTGTTGGTTATAACTAGATTGTTATACCTGTAAAACTGCGGCAGTCTGTAACCATTACTGTTTTCTTCTCTACGACAAATTTATCTAGGCCATTATGTATTCTATTCCTATTCTACCGACCTGGCTACTAAAATCTACTAATAAAAATGCCATACTTTCACCTGCAACCATGTCTTTTTGTTAGTTGCTGTTAGTAAAATTCGCCTGAATCCCCGTTATCTCCATAAGTCAGTTCTACAGTACCACTAAATAAAAAGACCAAGTCATGTTACCAATAAGGACAGAGTTATTGGATCTTTCAACTATGCTGAACAAAGTGACTACCTCAAAAAGTTAATCAGACAACTTTGAGGAAAAAGAGGCGTTGGAGAGAGTTAGTCACCCTCCAATCTTTTTGGTCCCTTAAAAAGGGCGCAAGGACTTTTGATTTCAGTTCGAATGCACCCACTTCTGATCTTCTAGGAGTAATATTTTATACGATCACCCCTGAAAAAAAACTAATAAACACACATCCATGATCTTTCTTCTATCAAAAAACGTGAAATTCCACATTTTTGTGTAAAAGAGCCTGAAACTTTTACTGTAGGGTTCTCTGGTACGCTGAATCTGGTGGTGTAATTTTTATTAAGATTCATTGACTTTTATGGGGTGTTTTCGAAAATCATGCAAATTTTCATACAAAAAGCTTTAGATGGGTAACACTAAACTTGATGAATTTTATATATTTGGAATCAGCATAATAAAATTGATAAGTTAATTCTTTGCATGAATTTATTAATATCCAATTCCGTTTTTTAAGAGTTGCGGTTACTATTTTGCCGAGTCGCTCCTTACTTACAGTGCGTTACCATGAACTATTTGAACATTTTGTTACCACGAACTGTTTGATATACTACTATGAATGATATCTTTTACTTTTTTGTCTTAAAATGAGCGACTAGCATTCTTTAATTAATGCCTTCTCAACCAAAGGAAGACTATTTATCAGGAGCCTTACTTCCTGCCTATGCACCCCAACCTTCCCGCCTGTGTAAATGCATTCTTTTTTGCCTAATTTCATGTTTCCTACCACTCTGATATGAGTTTCTGAAACTCAAGATAAGTCCAGTTTAAATCGTTTGGATGTCGATATGATGAAATTGTCGATACAATAGTTGTTTTTAACGTTATAACATTCCAAATTGCAATTTGAATATTCCTTAAATCATTGAAATTATTATGGCACCAGGAAAACCAACGGTCCCAGAATTAGTGCAGGACGGGGACTATTAATTTCTTAAGTCTACAAAAAGCACTTAAGCAGGCTTAGAACCAGACAGCAAGAAGTCCTACTGACCTCCAGTTGAATGGAGGCTTTTTGCAATCCTATCTTGGTCACAACATGGTTTTCCAGCCTTAGTAATGCTCTTCTATCAACAATAGTCGAAATCCTGCAAGTAAAATCTCAGGGCTATCACCTCTGACTCTATTTATTCATGCCGCAATTATCATACTACAACGGGAGGAAACACATAATATAATTTAGCTAGGAAGAAAAAGCCCACCAACATAGTCGAAAAATCTAATAGCTTTGTCTTTGAGTATGACTTATTCCCCACAGTCCCCGGGGGAAGTGCTGAAACTTATGAACTTTGCCCATTGTTTACATATAGTATTGGTTATATTGGAAAGTATACCGATGTTTTCAGGGGAGATTTTTTTTTCTCAGAAGAATTATCAAACAGTTGGTGGTAATGAACTGCGATGCTGTTCAATAGTAACCGAAACTCTAAAGAACGGAATTTTGATACCAATGGATACATCAAAAGAATTGAGTTTTTAATTTGATTTCAAATATATAAGTTCTATTATGTTTAGTCTTGACCATCAAAAGTTACGAGCCTGAGCCTGAATTTGATTTATTTTCGGAAAAGGGGAAAAACCCCCTAAACGTCACACCAACAGATTTGGCGTATCAGAAAACCTTATTG
Source organism: Artemia sinica (assembly GCA_027921565.1). Lineage (NCBI taxonomy): Eukaryota > Metazoa > Arthropoda > Branchiopoda > Anostraca > Artemiidae > Artemia > Artemia sinica. Next base: position 67,868,116 of record CM051263.1, read on the forward strand.
TAGAGGTTTCAAGCTCATATCTTCAAAAATGTGGAATTTTGTATTGCTTGCCAGAAGAAAGTTGACGGATGCGTGTTTACTTTTTTTTCAGGGGCGATCGTTTTGACCCAGTGATCCTAGAATATTGCAAGAGGGCTCAATAAACGGGAATTAAAAGTAACCAAAAAAACTGGAAGGCAACTTGGCCCCTCCCACGCTCATTTTTTTCCCAAAGTCACCTCATCAAAATTTTGAGATTGCTATTTTGTTCAGCATAGTCGAAAAATCTAATAGCTTTGTCTTTGAGTATGACTTATTCCCCACAGTCCCCGGGGGAAGTGCTGAAACTTATGAACTTTGCCCATTGTTTACATATAGTATTGGTTATATTGGAAAGTATACCGATGTTTTCAGGGGAGATTTTTTTTTCTTTTAGGGGTGGGAGGGGGTTACATCAGAGGATCTTTCAATGGAGGAATTTTTCATGGGGGAATGGAATTTTCCATGAAGGGGTTGCCAGATTTTCCGGCATTATTTAAAAAACGATCAGAAATTAAATAAAAAAAACAAACAAATTTTTTCAACTGAAACTTCAAAAAGGGCTCATTTGATTGGAAATTGAAAGAGCTAGTGCCCTTTTTAATAGTCAAAAGTGATTGTAGAACAACTAACCCCCCTCTTATGCCCACCATTTCCCAAAACACATCCAATAAAAATTTTTAAGAAAGCCAATTTGCTCAAAGTAGTTGAAACTCCTAGAAATTATGTCTTTGAGGATAACAAACCCCCCACAGCCCTCAGGGCAAGGGTTGACATTTATGCCCTGGGGGCAAATAAGGTTCTTATAGAAAGGGTTGTCGTAGAATATTCATTTCTACGGCCTCATTCGATTGGAAATTGGAAAAAGGGCTCATTTGATTGGAAATTGAAAGAGCTAGTGCCCTTTTTAATAGTCAAAAGTGATTGTAGAACAACTAACCCCCCTCTTATGCCCACCATTTCCCCGAACACATTAAGTCAAAATTTTGAGATAGCCATTTTGTTCAACGTATTTGAAAGTTCCGGAAATTATGTCTTTGAGGATGACAAACCCACACAGCCCCCAGGGCAAATGTTGTAAGTTATGCCCTGGGGGCATATAAGGTTTTTATAAAAATCGTTGTCGTAGAAACTTCAAAAAAGACTCATTCAATTGGAAATTGAAAGGGGTAGTGCTATTATTAATAGTCAAAAGCGATCGGAGGATGCCGCCTTTCATGCCCATCATTCCCCCAAACACTTCCGTTCATCATTTTGATATAGCCATTTTGTTTACCGTAGTTGAAGGGTCTGGAAATTATGTTTTTGAGTATGACCCCCCCCCTCACAGCCCTCAGGGCTAAGGTTGTAAGTTGTGCCCTCGGGGAACATAATGTTTTTATAGAAAACGTTGTCGTAAAAACTTCAAAAAGGGCTCATTTGATCGGAAATTGAAAGGGCTATTGTCCCTTTTAATAGTCAAAAGTAATCAGAGGGAGAATCACCCCCCCCCCTTCCCCATCATTTTCCCAAACATTTCTAATCAACATGTTGATATAGTCATTTTGTCCAACGTAGTTGAAAGGTCTGAAAATTATATCTTTGAGGACGACAGCCCTCCCCCCATAGCCCTTTGGACAAGAGTCATAAGTTATGCCCTGGGGGCATATAAGGGTTTTATAGAAAATTTTGTCGTATAAACTTTAAAAAGGGCTCATTCGGTTGGAAATTGAGAGTACTAATGCCTTTTTTATTACTCGAAAGTGATCAGAGGGCAAATGCCCGTCCCCCTACGCCCATAATTTCCCCAAACACTTCTAAGCAAAATTTTGAGATATCCATTTTTTGGCGTATCAGAAAGGACTGAAAAAATTATGTCTTTGAGGATAACAAATCTCCCCAACCCTCAGGGAAAGGGTTGTAAGTTATGCCCTGGGAACAAATAAGGTTTTTATAGAATGTGTTTTCATATAAACCAAGGAGGGGGCTCATTGGATTGGTAATCAGACGCTCTAGTGCTTTTTTTAAGAGTCCAAGTGATCGGAGGGCAGCTAACCCCGCCACACACCCACGCGACGTATTGTCCCGAAATGTATCTAATAAAAATTTGAGATAACTATTCTATTCAAAATAGTCTAAATATCATATAAAAAGGCTTTTGGGGTTGAAACAAACCCCAGAGATTAGGGGCAAGGGTTGTAAGTTATGCCCTGGGGTATTTAAGATTTTTATGAGGTATGAGATATACATTTATTAAAAAAGAAAACAAACTCTATTCGCCTTTCGCCTGCCAAGAAAGGCAATAAGCTTGAAAGGGCAAGCGAGGTTATCACTCTCAGCTAATCAAAATAACATTCATACTGAGCTACTGAACACACAAGAAACTCATCTGATGAAGGAATAAAAGAAAAAAAGAGAGAAAGAGGAAAAGACAAGAAGTAGATAGAAAAAAAAATAACAGCAAAGTAAATCGGGGAAATACCTTAAATAGAATGACAACCTGGAGTGGGCTTGACACCAAATTCACTCACGAGATAAAGGAAACTTCTTTGCCCGTGACTTGAAAGCCGGAAGACTAGGCGCATTTTTCACACGCCCAGGCAATATATTCCAAACATGAGGACCATAATGGCGAGTCACAAAAGATGCCCGAGTGGTGCTCCTAAACTCATGAGTTAAGTTATCAGCTTTTCTTGTATTATGATCATGACGGTCTCTATTAAAAGTAAAAAGATTTTCAAAAGCAGGGGTTAGCAGCTGATTCAAATATTTATGCAAGAAAATCGTGACTTGGTAATCTCGAAGTTTGGATAGATCCATTAACTTGTTCCTTTTAAAATGCTCATGAGCAGGAACCTCATCAGAATCATCAAATTCAGATAATAACTTTACAGTTCTATTCTGAAGTTTTTGTACTCTTTTGAAACATGTTACAAAATTATTTGCCCATATAGAGCATCCGTAACTAATATATGGATAAAATATACAAAAATAAATCATTTTTAATGATCTTTTTTGGGACTAGATTTTTAATTCTTCGCATCACCCAGAGGCCTCTGCTTAATTTTTCAGCTATTGCACTTGAATGGTTTTTCTACGACAGGTTTTCATCAATTAAAAACCCTAAATACTTCGTTTTTGCTACTCTCTTTATCACATTTTCTTGAACCGTAATATGGTCATTTCCATCACTAGACGAAAGTCTAGAAAATATCATGAAAAAAGTCTTAGAAAAGTTTAGGGTTAACATATTTTGCTCAGAAAAAGTTAGAAATTCAGAAACTGCATTATGAATTTTATTATACAAAACATAAAGTGAAGGCACTGCAAGAAAGAGCAAAGTGTCATCTGCAAACAGAATGACAACAGCCTCTGACATGTAATGTTTAACTCGATCTATGAAAATAATGAATAGTAGGGGTCCCCGGATTGACTCTTGTGGGACCCCGCACTCTATTATCTTTTTGAAGATAAAAATGACCCATTCTGAATTATCTGATACCAATTGTGTAGATACGATGAAAACCACTCCAGGCTTGAACCCTTCACCCCAATCGAGTCAAGAGCTTTTTTCGCATCCATAAACACACCTGCAGGTATGAGACCAGCTTCAAATGCATCACTAATCCAATTCACCAATTTCAGAACTGCTATATCCGTAGATAGCCCTTTTCTGAACCCAAATTAATTTTCAATTAGAATTTTATTCTTTTCAATATAATATCTTAACTCTGCATGTACCACTTTCTCATATAGCTTAGAGAAAAATGGGAGAATAAATGTAGGTCTTCGATTCGATGGGTCATCTTTTTTCCCTCCTTTATGAAGAGGAACCACTCTTGCAATCTTTAGTGCTTCCGGGAAGACTCCAAGATCCAAAGAAAGGTTGATGAGAAGCGTCAAGACAGGTAAGACGTTCGTTTTTGCGGCCCGTTCCGAATATCTTGCAAACTCAAAGGAATTCTGACTTACAGGCTGTCTTTCAAAGACGGATCCAAAACTCGCAGGTGTGCTTAGTTTAGCCCGCGCTTGATCTTAAAGTCTTTTTCCTTCATTTGCAAAATGACCCCACCGAAATTCAGTTATGTGTTGATAATCAGTAAGACAACCTCCTGTTGTCTCCATGCGCTCTCACCTTCTCCTTACTATGAAATTTACCCAGAAGTTTATTTATTGTTTTCAATGTATTTTTCATATTCCCTTGATTTTCATGAAATTCATTTTGGAAATAAAGTTTCTGAGCATTTCGTTTTAGTGAATTTAAAATATTCCAAAATCTTTTGAATTTTATAAAATTAGCATCTGAATGATCCTTTAAATAATTCACATAAGTTTGTTTTTCTGCTTTATTGAAACTAGAATAGCTTCTGTTATCCATGGTTTCTTAGGAAAATTTCTATTAGGGTTTATTCTTCGCAAGGGACATGTTTCATTCATTACATTCGTCACTATCTCACTGAATAGGTCATATGCAGTATTCAGACACTTTTCCTTTATTACACGCGAGAAATTTTTTTCATCCATCATATTTGCAAAACTCTTTATGTTTTTATTATTCATTTCACGGTAAAACGAAGCCCTTTCATTTCGTTTATTTTCCTTTGACTGATTCAGCTTTATTTTACTTATTAAAAGAAGGTGATCCGAGACGTCGGACACAACCACATCTGCTTGGGATCTTTCAAGCCATCCACCATTAACGAAAAAATTATCAATTAAAGATGCCGAGAGATGTGAAATCCGAGTTGGAATAGTCACAAGAGGGAAACTATCATGTGACACCATCATATTAACAAAATCTGAGCTATTTGCTCTTTTTAGTAAACCTATATTAAAATCTCCCATCATAAATTTGTTATTATTTTCATTATTAATTTTATCTAACAATGGTTCAAATGTATCAAGAAAAAACTAATATCACATGACGGATTTCTGCAAATCAATCCCATTTTCAATCTCATTTTATATTTCAATGAAAAGTGTTTCGATCCTTCCTTCAAGCCACAGGGAAAGGTCAACCCTATCCCAATATTGGGTACCTTCATTAATCTAAAGGCTTAGATCGCCCCGCTCCATGGTTGTCCGTTCTCTTCGCTCGCAATCAAATCCTGGGAAAGAAAATCCCATGGCAGTGACTTGCTAGAAACAAATGTCTCACAAAGGCCTACAATACACGGTTTCTTATCTAGCGAACTTAAAATCTTACATAAAGAAGAATATGCCGTTCTTAGACTTTGAAAATTCCAGAAAACGATCGCTCTTTCTGCACACGCAGGATCTGAATGCTCATAAAGATTATTTGGATTCACATAATTACTTGGGCGACAATTCAACGAAAAATTATTAATGCATTCATCATCCCCCGCAAGTGTGTCACGAGCTTGGCTCCCATGAATAAACCGGTTTTGTTCAAATCCATTCAAAGGGTCATCATATATATTCGTACTCATTGAAGAGGGTGACTACCTTTACGACAAAAAAAAAAAAAAAAAAAAAAAAAAAAAAAAAAAAAAAAAAAAAAAAAAAAAAAAAAAAAAATACTGATAGGCAGAAAGAAGAAGAAAAAGAAAGAGAGAAGAAAAAAAAACATGAAAGGAACTGAAACTTTGGCTATAAAAAACAAAAGGGAAAGCAAGCATACAAGTAATTCAACAACACAAAATTATATGGTCGGATTCGGCAAACGGACACCTTCAGCCATAGCTCGAATTTTACGGATCTCTTCCACTGAGTCTTTTTCCAAAAATCGTCCCGTTATTCGACCAAACATTTTTTTTTTATGGAAGGGATGGTTGTTTAACTTTAGAAGAGGCTCAGTCTTTCTCCCTGAAAAAGAATAGGTCAATATAAAACAAACAGAAACTAATTAAAAACATTAAATAAATGAAACCCAAAACAAACAGAAATTAAAATAAATAACAGAGTCAAACTCAAAACGAGCAGAAATTAATATGAGTAGTGTTCTAAACCCCATGCTTTCTAAAAGCCAGAACATAATTTGTACTTTACTGAAAAAATTCTTTTAAATGTTTTCACTTTTATAACTTTAAGAAATAAAAATTAATTTAGATTTTAAGGAATAAATATCAGCGTATGTATATTAAACTGACAATGCAAATTGTTTTTAGTAAATTCATTTGAATTTTTTCCGTAAAGTAAAAATTTTTTTCTTGCTTTTAGAATGCATGGGGTTTAGAACCCTACTCATATTAATTTTTGCTCGTTTTGAGTTTGACTCTGTTATTTATTTTAATTTCTCTTTGTTTTGGGTTTTATTTCTTTATTGAAGCTGATTTGCTTGGTAGATTATTTGATTTTTTTTTTCATTTTTGATTTAATGGAGCTCTTTACTTTAAAAAATTATTTTGTGGGAAAAGTTTTTTTTGATTAATTCTAATTTAACGGCCTTTGTGATTCAGGGGGTCATTCTTAAAGAATTGGAACAAAATTCGACTTTTTGCGTAAAGAGTGAGGCAATGACGAGGGGACGAAAGCCCTCATATACGTAATAATTTCTGCTCATTTTAAGTTCTAATGTTGCTGCTTGCTTTCAGTTGAATAAAAAATTCTTTTTTGTTGTTTAATCCACTCATTAGAATCCAGTGCAAATAATGTGTCATTGATAAGACTACAATTTCATCGTGGGCCGCCAATCCTCAGGGCCACCCTGCTAACAGTCGCAGTTTTGGTTAGAAAAACCAGTGAAAGGGTCATCCTGATGTCATTTTGAGGCAAAGCAAGCAGGAGATCCTACTTGGAGATCGGGACGGAGAAAAGGACTTAAGATGGAGCCGAAACTCAAAACCATCTCAAAGCACCGGAACAGCTCTAATTTCTTATATACAGTCCTCCTTGCTGTTTGTTTCGTCGCGATACTCTTCCCGACGGGAAAATCTCCTTAGATACGGAATAATTTCTGCTCGTTTTAAGTTTCAATATTGCTCCTTATATTTAGTTGAAAAATCCATTTGTTTATTTAATTATTAGTAAAGACGGTGGACGCGGTGAAGATTTCAGAAGTAGAACAACAAAGCCCCAGGGTGTCCTTTTACAGTTGAAAAAAGTTTGGAAGAATAGGAATATTTGTGTGCAAACTAAAATTAGAATATTGGAAGCCACAGTGATAACAGTTGCCCAAGTATGGTTCTGAAGCGTGAATCCTTCGAAAGACGGAGGAGGATTTGCTAGATGTTTTCCAGGGAATTTACTTACGGATTGTTTTGGGTACCTGACTGGCTTACCATGTCTCAAATACTAAGCTGTACGAAAAATGTATGTAAATCTTGCTTTCTAGGACTATAATGAGATAAAGGTTTAGATGGCTAATGCACGTTCTTTGGAAGAAGGATGGCAGATTGTCATAGATAATCCTTCTCAACTGCCAACCCATATAGGGTCTAACGAAAAGCAGGTCGTCCCCGAATGGAGCAGGACGATGTCGTAAGGAACAGATTTAAAAGAAATGTAAACCTTTTGGGAGGGTGAATAGAGAGAGGCTTTATTAGAATGGAGGAAGAGCGTGCGTAGATGTTTTGGCCTCATGGGCCTTGGTTCTGCTGTGAATTGTTAGTAATAGTAGTAGTGTTAGTAGCATATATACACATATATTACTGGCACATGTACATAGTAGTAGTAGTTAGTAGCATATATAGGCCTACATATTAGCAGTAGAAGTAGTAACATATATACAGATATATTACCGTTTATAAACACTTTTGCTTGTTGAATTTTTTGGAAGGGTTAATATTTACTTGTCCTCTCTTTACTGTGGGTGCAATGAGGTTTTTGTTGCCAAAAGTATCCAATTTGGCTGTTTTTATACAGTTTAATTATTTGTTGTAAATTCATGTTGCCAACCTCCCAGTAAACAGTAAATAAAAATCTATCTAAATTTAATTTTTTCTAAATGATAATACAAAAGCGTTTTGGCCTCAAACAGAAGGCTTTGTTAGAAGAATCTTTGCTGAAATTCTTCTTGAAGTAATCTTTTAGTCTCAGGAGGGAGATCATGGAGAATATCAACATTATATTTTACTGAGAATCTCATTTACTTCTTTGAACATGTCAGATTGCTGATAACAAGAAAGGTCAAAAATGTAAATATTTCTGGTTTTATGTTGTAGGTTCTTTATCCTTGAGAAATAATCACAATTTCGATATTATAAATGGAATTACAAAACCATACAGTCTCATAGTTACGATATAATACACAGTTTTAGTATTTATTTGTAGTTCAAAAGCCACTTAATAATGAGAACTATTGAAAAAGAAGTAACGGTACAAGACTTCCTTAGATTGGTTGTTACTCCAAAAGAGACTTTCATGTGATTAATTCTTTTGTTCTTAGCACTAAAATATATTGTTCATTCAAATTTCTCAAATTCGGTTTTCATTTAAGTTTTTCAGGGCTTACAAACGAAGCTCCTTCAGTACAATAAAAGGCAGTGTTATAAACGTCGCTTTCTGGTCCAATATCCTCTTACTGAATTCAAACTGAGTTATCAAAACATCGGATCAAAGGTTTTACTTATCACATATACTAAGAAGAAATTGTTTATATAAAGCTAAAAAAAAAATATCCAAAGGAAATGACTTTTACCACGGAAGTGTGATCGCTCTTTTGTGACAACTAAAAATTATAGCCTGATAGCAAACTCTTTTTATTTACTACAAACTATGGATCAATATTAAGTGACTATATCATTTCATTCCTTTAAGAAAGATCAAATGAACAATATCTTAGGATCATGCAGTATTTAAAAGAATTGTTAGTATGAAATTACATAAGCATAACATTTGTTAGTATATAACTGACCTGTTTTTTTTCAATTGAAGGTATTACAAACATGTTCAGATTATTTGGAAATGGTAAAACGTTTAACTTCTGATACCTGGAAAAATGACCCACTTCTTAAATGGAGCTGCGAAGCCATTGAAGCATCAGAGACACATAAGTTATATCAAGATATATTAAAGGTAAGTTAACTCTTCTTAAATATAAATTTAAATCCAAACTAAAGAAAGTCATCACAGCCTCAAAACTAATCCCCAAAATTAATTTATAATAAGATTATAGTTTACCCTACTATCTTTTGTAGATCTTGCTAGTCTGCTATTTACAATAACGTAATCATTAACGTTGACTGTCTTACAATTAAGATGTCACCGTGTTAACTAATGAACCATTTTATGACCAAATAACGTATTCGTTAGAACTAGATTTTTACAACTACTAAATAGCAGCAGTCTATAACCGTTGCTATTTTCCTTTACTATATCGAATTCCCCTAGAATAGGGTATCATCTATACCTATATATTCCTATACCTATAAATAACTATACCAATATATTCATATATACGTATATATATTCTATATATATGTTCCATATATATTCTATACCTATACTATCACCTATGCTATGCCTATACTATACTTATACTATACTATTCTACAAATATATATTCTATACCTTTAAATATATATATATATATATATATATATATATATATATATATATATATATATATATATATATATATATATATATATATATATATATATGTATATGTATATATATATATATATATATCTGTATATATATATATATATATATATATATATATATATATATATATATATATATATATATATATATATATATATATATATATATATATATATATATAATATATATATATATATATATATATATATATATATATATATATATATATATATATATATATATATATATATATATATATTCTTTATCTATACCCATATATTCATACGAACCTTGGTATTAAAATTTTCTACTAAAAACACCATATTTGTACTTGGATCCTGTCTATTGTACCTGTAAACTGTATATAGAGTTCCTTCGAATTACTCGTATCTCCGTTTGTGCGCTATTTATGTGAGCTATTGTGAGCAATTAGGGTTATACTATTAATATCTTCCCCACCTAAGAAAGACGTTAAAGCTTTCTTATTCATCAGGAGCTCGATTCCTGTGCAGCTATATATCTTATTCTTTTTCCCTGAAGTTATTTATAACACTCAGGGAAAATATTGAAATCTCAAGCCCTTTATCTTCCTGCAAAGAGTCCAAAGTTAATAGGATATGCGCAAAGAACACGACCTTTTTTCAATAGAAAAAAGCAGCGTTTTTTCACAGCCGTGCTTCAAAAATCCTCATCTCTTTCCTTCTTCTCCAAAGAAAAACTGATATAACCTTCCGATAATTCAACTATGCTTATTCAAATGCCCTATAGGATATGATAAAGAATTTATAAGAAATTTCAGGGTGGCCAACGTAGTCTACAAGTCTCATTGGTGTAACGCCAAAAAATCACTATTTTGGAGCAGTGTGCTTGCGCACATTTCAGACTCATGTTTTTAAAATCACAAACAATAAAAATCTGTACTAGAAGGGCCAATTTTGAAGCAGAACGATAGCAATATTCTGGTTTTACTCGACGAACGGTAATTTTCATTAGCTGCTATTAACGTTTTGACTAAACGCATAAAATATCAGTTTCCCTCTCATCAACTTTACATCAGTTAGTAATGCCAATGCGTATTGCTACAACTCAAGTGCACTGTTTCAAAATAGTGATACTTGTGCGTTAAATTTTAAAATAAAAAAAAAAACATTCAATGTTTTTTTTAAATGTGAAATGTATGTTGACCACGTTCACCCTCCTGAATTTAAAGACAAGATAGAAGACGAGAATATCCAGTGCTGGGACTTAAATACACCTCTAGTCTATTTTCTTATAGTAGTTGCCCATAGGAGTGAGTTATGGTACAACAATATTAATTTAAGTTAGATCTACCTGTTATATATTTTAGAAGTTAGATTTGAATGCTTGACGACTCTCCACCAGTAGGTAAATTGAAGTGACTTAAACTGTCAAGTTAGACTATGGACTTGACCACTGTTTGGCATTTAGGAGGATGGGCTGGTACGGTTTCTTTTCTTGTACATTTAAATATTATATTTACTTATGCGTAAAGTTAAAAATTTATGGGAAAATTATTCATAAGCATCACCTGATAAGTGTAAGATGATAATGATCATTCTGCTGCTGGTCCTTAAGCGATGAAGAATTTATCCAGAACCATGTGGTTAATTTCTTTTTTAGTTTTTTATTCTTGCCACAAGAATCTGAAAGAATATGAAATTTCGTGTAAGAAATAGTTTAGTTCTTTATATTGGCCACAAGGATCAAAAGGAATATGAAGTCTCGTATATAGAATATTTTAGTTCCTTATATTGGTCAAAAAGATCAAAAGGAATATGAAATTTCGTGTATGAAATATTTTAGCTCCTTATGTTGGCCACAAGGATCAAAAGGAATATGAAATTTCGTATATGAAATATTCTAGTGCCTTATATTGGCCACAAGGATCAAAAGGAATATGAAATTTCATGTATGAAATGTTTTAGTTCCTTATTTTGGCCACAAGGATCAAAAGGAATATGAAAATTCGTATATGGAATATTTTAGTTCCTTATATTGGCCACAAGGATCAAAAGGAACATGAAATTTCGTATATAGAATATTTTTGTTCCTTATATTGGCCACAAGGATGAAAAGGAATATGAAATTTCGTGTATGAAATATTTTAGTTCCTTATATTGGCCACAAGGATCAAAAGGAATATGAAATTTCGTGTATGAAATATTCTAGTTCCTTATATTGGCCACAAGGATCAAAAGGAATATGAAATTTCATAGATGAAATATTTTAGTTCCTTATATTGGCCACAAGGATGAAAAGGAATATGAAATTTCGTATATGAAATATTCTAGTTCCTTATATTGGCCACAAGGATCAAAAGGAATATGAAATTTTGTATAGGCTATAGAATATTTTAGATCCTTATATTAGCCAGACGTATCAAAAGGAATATAAAATTTCGTATACAGAATGTTTTAGTTCCTTATATTGGCCACAGGGATCAAATGGAATATGAAATTTCCTGAATGAAATATTTTAGTTCCTTATATTGGCCACAAGGAACAAAAGGAGATGAATTTTCGTGTATGAAATATTTTAGTTCCTTATAAGTAGTATCCCCACAACGGGGATACTACTCTATATTGGCCACAAGGATCAGAAGGAATATGAGCTTTCGTGTATTTTACTGGCTTAAAATGCAATAAAACACAAATGCTAATGCAATAAATTTTTAAATTCAATTGCAATAAATTTTACGAAAACGCGTTACTGATGAAAATCATAGAAATAAAAGCACACTTACTAAAAAGGAATTGTAAGAAAGCCATCAGTGTTTTCTCCTTGTTTAGACCACAGGACATATATCTAGACAGTACGATCATCTTCTATCTCACCCATTAGACGAAGCTGGACCATGATGCTGTTCCTCTGAAGAACATTTAAACCAAGAGAAAAACAAGCGACATTAGATTCTTTCATGGGTAGGCACGCGTGTGGCAGCAGTAACCGAAGCCCGGAGAAAACAAAAAGAAATAAGACGAATCGAGCGTGTTCTAGATATGTGTACTGTGGTTTGTAGGCCTACACATATATAGATATGTGCACTGTGGTCTAAATATACATCTACTAGACAAATCATGCCAAAAAATAAATTTATTTCAATGGTTTGGAGGCATGTAGGTAAGACCTTTCCTTCACTGATCTTTCTTTTTACTTCAAAAGACTCAATTGGGAAATTTATCTTTGCTTTATTACATTTTGGCTATGGCCTACTTCTATTTTAAATGACCGTACCTTACTATGAAAAGGGGGGAGCATGGGTCCCTTAGATTGAGCTTCTTGAAAAAATATAGGACTGCGTAATTTGTATTTTGCTATCGAATTAGTCATTAGTAGCCTAATTATTTCTTTTTCGTTTAAATTTAGGTTAAACGGTTGACTAAAATGGTAGACGAAATGTCACATTTGGTTAAAAATAACGAACGGTTTTACAATGCTATGAGGAGAAACTTACAGGCTTCTCTTCCAAGCGTTGCCACTGAAGAAATATCCATAAAGTTAAAAGAGGTTGAAGACAAGCTAGAACCGAAAAAGTCGGAGTTGCCAGTCCTTTTACAACAAATAATAACCACAAGAAACTTTTCGACCGTGAGTATTTTTTTCCTTATTTTCTATTAGTGCACACTAAAACACCACAATGACGTCATCTGTTTTCTACACTATTAAAAATAAATTTATCTTTTAAAACTAAGATAAATAAAAAAAAAATTAAATTTATCTTTTAAAACTACGTGCTGTAAAATGTAAAAATAACTTGACAATTGTGGCCGAAACTCAGCATCGTAAAAATTTTGTTCTTATGTGATTCCAAAATTTCTAAGTTTCAAGTAATCTATAGAAAGGTATTGGCATAAGAAAATGCAAATGGTTTTCGAAAAAGGTAGACACCAACCCATAATGGGTAGCAAATTTTGCTTTCTGAACAGAATTCTGAGTCGGCTAATCCCTCAATTATTTTTGGAAGACTATTCATAAGAGCTGCCATTTAGTGTATTCCACTCTAAGTCCTATGTGCTCAGGTAGCTGATACAAAATAAGCATTTCTTATATGCAGTTGTGTAACACTCTATTGGCTTTCTGATTTATTTGCAACTTCGTTTATTTATTCAAAGAATCGCATTATTGCGCACTGACTGTTCAGTGTAATGGTGTCAGTAGATCTTTCTATAAATAGAAAGGCCTAAAGATTTGAAAGTCGAGTTCCAAAATTTGGAACCAAAATTGTTCCAAATTTTTAAAAAAGCTTAGTGACCGGTTTCTCGGTCACTCCAGATTATTATAAAGAACGAATATTTTACCGATTTTCTACTAATAACCTTATATGACATAATAAGTGACATGACGCAATATCCAACACCAATTGTGTACGAATAACCACATATGACGTAATGAGTGACGTGAAGTAAAAACTGAAAAAAACAATTTTTATTTTATTTTACTTTTGAGCTCAGAATCGCTACAGTTATTAATTAACTGCAAAACTATTTATGGTAAGATAGGATATTTATTTCAAAAAATGACTATCACAAGCCCCGAAGGGCCAAATTCGTAGTTGATACTTTCGAAACCTGAAAAACCTGCTTCTTATGTTCAGAAATAAATGAAAGAATAAACTTGAATTTATTGTGAACATTGAGATGGAGTTCAAATTTATTTTGGAGCTTTTGTTTAAGAGTTCTACAGTAAGAAGTAGAGCTGATGCCCTACTTCTCTTGGTAAATGCAAAGCTCATTGAAGCTGGATGTCACTTTGAAGTTGGGGATGAGACCACAGTCGTGCCACCGGAAAATTGGAATGAAGGTGAAGTTTACGATTTGAACTTAAAGTATGAGGGGAAAACTCTATTGTTGAAAGGTGTCAAGACAGAAGAAGAGCTTTTTGTTAACTTGCACCTCCAATCGGGTGATAACGGAATCGATGCTAGCGTGGCGCTCCGACTTGATGAAGCGACTGATAATTATTCTCGAGTAAACGATGCTTTTCCCCATCGCGATTTATTGGTTGCTCGGATCCAGAAGGATGTAATTCAGCCCCTATTCAAGGAGAAAGAGAAGACTCAGCTGCCGAAAGTTGTACCTTCGGGTGGACCGAAAAGTCCTCCTCGTGATCCACTTCGTGTGGAACAAGGACGAAGTCCGCGACATGATCGTTGGTCTTATGGACGTGGGGATCTAGATCCTACGGGGAGGAGTAGAGGAGGAATGATAATGGATCCTTTTGGTCGTGGACGCCCAGACTGGGAAGGAAGTCATGGACTCCCACGTGGTTCTGTTCCCCCTGGAGCGCGCTTTGACCCAGTTGGACCGTTGAATCCGGATGAAGTGGCTCCACCGTTTGAAATGCCAAGTCGTCGCGAGCCGCCTCGTGGACTGGGAATGCCAGATCCAGATCATATGAGAATGCCAGGTTTTGGCGATGGACATGGCTTTATCTAAGCTTTTGTTTGAAACAGATTGATTTTAAGTACCTTACTTTATCGGTGATTCTATTGTAAATTTTGATATGATTTAAAATACACGTATGCGAGTAAAAAAAAAAAAAAAAAAAAAAAAAAAAAAAAAAAAAAAAAAAAAAAAAAAAAAAAAAAAGGGGTCAAAATCGCATTTCGGGGTCGTATAATAAAAAAAAACATAGAAATAGCAGAACACCTAAGAAACTGGCTAAAAAATGCCAAAAACAACAATATCAGAAAGGCAAAGCCATTCATTAGTCTAAAAAGTGAAAATTGTCAAATGTAAGAAAGTTAAAAAGGCACAAACTAAAACAAAACCAAAAAAATTCAGATAAAAATAGTGTTTAAAAGGTTTAAAAGAGAGTATATAAAAAGGGGAGGGAACGGAAGAACCATACAGACACAAGCATGGGTATCACCAGTACAAAAAAAAAGAAAAAAAAAAACTAGTGGTTTATTTGATCATTAATGAAGGGGACAAAGGTTTTTTTCATATCGGGAGGTTAAACAACGGATGGGGGACAAGATCGGGACGGGTTCAGAAACAGTACCTGGCGTGCAGTGTCTGGATGGGGAGTGTCTTTTGGGGAAAATGTTTTCCGTGTGAGGGTTTATTATTGCATTTTTTGCAAAACGGAGGCAGAGTGTTCCTCTCCTGTACTTAAGAGTTTTCAGCTTGGCCTTTTTTAGAAGGAGTGAATATGGTACCAAAGTTTCTTTAAAAGTTATTCTTAGGGCTCTTTTTTGAATAGATTCAATTTTATATGATTCATCGAAGGAGATGCCAGGATGCCAAACTGGACAAGCATATTCAAGATGTGGGTGGACAAAGGAAGTATAAATCCTTATAGAATGGAATGGGGGGACGTTAAATTTATTCAAGAGCTTAAGGAGAGACATGGACGCATAAGCTCTACGGACAATATCTTTCACGTGGATATCCCACTTTAAATTAAAGGAAATTGTAACCCCGAGTAATTTAAAGGAAGACACAGAAATATCTGGGGGGATAGAGTCAAGGAAGGCGGGAGTAGATTTCAAGAAATTTATCATCATAATATCTGATTTAGTGGAATTTACTTTCATATTTAGGTTCTTAGCTTCATCCGAAATGTGGGTTAGAATTTCAAGTGGGTCACTTTTAATATTCCTGTAACATACTTCGAGGATCGACAAGTCATCCACGTATTTCCACCTTTGGGGTAAGTCCTTACTAATATCATTAATCATGACTAAAAACAAAAGTGGTCCCAATAAGGTTCCTTGAGGAATTCCACCATATATGGGGAGGGGGTTCAAGAAAATATTTTTGTATTTAACAACTTGAGACCTATTTGGAAGAAACGATAGAACAATATTTACTAACAGAGGATCAAGTTTAAAGTTAACCAGTAGTGAACGAATTAGGGTGGTGTGGTCTACCAGGTCAAAAGCTTTTTGGAAATCAACTAGGACAAGGTTTAGCCAAACATATGGTTTATCAAGGTTATTTACGATGGTATGTATTAAGTGCACAAGGTAATGGGTGGTGGAAGTTTTCTTTAAGTTATCAAACTACCGGGTGTCAATACGCGGACAAATTTTATCCTTAAGCCAGTCACAGAGGAAACCTTCATTAAGTTTGGAAAAAACAGAAGTGAGTTAATGGGGCGAATATTGGCGAAAGTTAAACTGGTGCTTTTTTTGGGACAGGTGTTATAAAACCTTGTTTCCAGCAAATTGGGAATTTACCGAATTTTGTGATGTAGTTGAAAATATTTGATAAAGGCTCTGCAATTTTGTCCGAAAAGGCCTTAATTAAGTCGAATGGGATGTCCAAGTGACAAATACTTAATTTTCTAAGCTTAAGAATTTTATTTATAACAATTTTATATATAAGTCAAGCTAAACAGGTTGCTGGTACAAAGAAAGAGCACTATGAGAAAAGGACGTTCTCAAATTGATTGCCGAAACCCGATATAAGCAGGATGAGAAAGCAGCTGCTCTAAAGAAACGTCGTTTTGAAATCAAACACAGAAATGATGAGGCTTGGCACCTGAATAATATCAAGGCTGCATCAATCCGGAGAAACATTAAATACAGAGATAATGAAGAGTATCGTCAAAATTACATTAAACCATCAGAACATGTGAAGGACAAATGCAGAAATGATTATACTTACTGCCTGAATACTCTCAAGTCTGCATCAATCCGGAGAAACATCAAATACAGAAATGACGAGGCTTATCGTCTGAATACTGGAGAAATCTGGAGAAATATTAAATACATAGACAATGAAGAGTATCGTCAAAATTAGATCACATGAGTCTCTTGGAAATAAAGAAACAAATACACAAGTGATGATTTGTATCGCAGAAATCATATTGAAAAGGTTACTGTTTATAACATATTGAAAAGATACAAAGGGATTGATTTGTCTTCTCGTAAGGAACAGACGAGGGAAACATCAAACAAAGTCATCAAATTCTGCAAAAATTTTAATAAAAGCCTTAGGTAAAAGCCTTCGGTTGCCGAAAAACGCACAATCTTATTTCATAAGCCAGTCCAAGCACAATTTGACTCTGGCTAATAACAGGCAATCCAGTTTATTTGCAAGAAAAGATAGAAAAAAATGGGTGTACAGGTTCAGGACTGTAGCAGGTTCAGGACTGTAGCAAGAATTTTAATAAAAGCCTTAGGTAAAAGCCTTCGGTTGCCGAAAAACGCACAATCTTATTTCATAAGCCAGTCCAAGCACAATTTGACTCTGGCTAATAACAGGCAATCCAGTTTATTTGCAAGAAAAGATAGAAAAAAATGGGTGTACAGGTTCAGGACTGTAGCAAATATGAAGTCAGACTTAGAAAAATTAAATACTATCTTTGATATGTACAAAAAAATAATAGAAAGTATTCAACTATTGAAAATAAACTACTGCTAGAAAAAGCTAACGTGGTCATTAACATAGGTTCAAATTCACTAGCAAAGCTACATGCAAGTATCCAAAAGCAGTTTTCAAAGTTTTTGGAGCATCTACAAAAAACAGATTGTGTCTCTGATGTTGAAGAATTCACCCTTGCAACGGGAAATGTCGGGGAACATTTTATGTATAGCGAAGCATATCATCTCGAATCCGAGTATAAAATCTTTGGTGTCAACAATTACTTGAGATTACTTGGTCACAGTGGTGACCTTTAAGCTGCAACAACTCCGATTGATGAGGAAGGCAAAGCCATATTTTTGACTATGGCAATAACCAAAATGTAGAAGTTAGTGATACATGCTTATTTGTGAGGACAACACAAAATTAGCAAGATAATGAAACTGGGCACAGCTTTCTTAATTTTGTACCTTCTTTTCTCACAAGGTTAATAGAAGGATCAGAACCACAATCTCTTACCAAGTTTGATGATTAAGAATGGATTACTAAGATACAAATTAAAATTCTCAGCGAGATATGTCAACGATATACAATACAGGATTTGAATGAAAATGCTTTAGAGAGTAGGACCACCAACATAAATTCTACAATAAAAAGCCGATTGGCAGACAAAAATCACCCAATTAAATGGACATGTCATCGAGATCTCTACAAATATGAGCCCATTGACATAGATATGTATCAGATACTCTTTTGCAAAATTTCTGAAAAGAAAGAAGATTCGTCATTGGATTCCCTTGTAGGATTGTATATGGATAAATTTAATTATTGCGCAAACCAGTCAATCTGGCTTGACAGAAAGGGACATCCATGCAATGGATGTTACAGCTTTCTTTATGTTCTACGAGTATTGGCGCCACATTTTCCTGTTCTAGCAAACTTTGTCTGAAGCTTATACAAGGCAGCAGAAAGATGCAGAATCGTTAGAGATGTTCAAACAATTAGAAGCAAAATGTACAAGCTCGGGGTCAGTACTTCGTTCTGGATGATATATACTCAGTTAATTGTCAGAATTAATCTCCCTGACGGAATGATTATATAGTTAGTCATACCTGTTTGCCGTGGTGTAAGGGAAGGTATCATTACATCGCAAATCTCGTTTAATAACTATATTCTGGCCGCAGAGTACCAAGCGGTTTCCATTTGTATTTTAGAAGGGATAGATGTATCTCTTACTGCATATGTGGACGTCTTCAACCCTAGGCAAATGGTGCTGGTGTTTGAGAAAGAATTTTCCATTTAGAGTCGAGAAATAGACAAATCTTAAATTTAACGCTGAAAAGTAAGAAAGGTACTATTCAATTGGATTCCAGTCAAAAAGTTCGTGATAACGAGCTGTAATTAAGGAGCGATCCGGCTAAAAAGTAACAGGAACTGTAAAAAGCGGAATTTTGATTGGAATTGACGCATCGGATTGGATTTTTATGCTGATTTCAAATATGTAAGTTTCATCAAATTGAGTCTTACCCATCAAAATTTATAAGCCTGGGAAAATTTGCCTTATTTTCGAAAAAAGGGGAAACACCCCTTAAAGTCTTAAAATGTTATTGAAAATAACACCACCAGATTCAGCATATCAGAGAATTCTACTGTAGAGGTTTCAGGCTCCTATCTGCAAAAATATGGAATTTTGTATTTTTGCCAGAAGAAAGATCACGGATGCGTGTCTATTTGCTTTTCTTTTTTTTTCAGAGGTGACCGTATCAACCCAATGGTCCTAGAATATCGAGAGAGGGCTCATTTAAATGGAAATTCAAAGTTCTAGTGCCCTTTTTAATTGACAAAAAATTTGGGGGTGACTAGGCCCCCTTCCACGCTCATTTGTTTAAAGTCATCTGATCAAAATTATGAGATAGCCATTTTGTTCAGCATAATTTAAAAATATAATAACTATATATTTGAGAATGACACAATCCCCCACAGTCCCCGGAGGAAGGGCTGCAAGTTGCGAACTTTGCCAATTGTCTACCTGTAGTATTGGCTATTAGGAAGTATACTGGCATTTTCAGGCGGGATTTTACCGGTTCTATAGACCCATGATGCCATCGGCAAATATATTGAAACTTATAATGAAGGAATCAATGGACACCGATGGTGTTCCCTTTTAAAACAGCAAATGTATTGTGTTTTTTTTTTTTTTTTTTTTTTGTAATCATCGGGCTTGTCGTGTTTAATATGTAATTATTTGGTTAATTACTATGCTTGTGTGTTTATTTTATGAATTTTAATTTGTTCTAGTTGTAATTTCGCGTCTTTCTCTTTTTTCTTCTTCTCTCTTACTCCGTTTTTTATTGTGTTGACAATTGGTATATATATATATATATATATATAATATATATATATATATATATATATATATATATATATATATATATATATATATATATATATATATATATATATATATATATATATATATATATATATATATTATATATATATATATAATATATATATATATATATATATATATATATATATATATATATATATATATATATATATATATATATATTATATATATATATATATATATATATATATATATATATATATATATATATATATATATATATATATATATATATATATATATATATATATATATATATATATATATATATATATATATATATATATATATAAATATATATAATATCTTTATAAACGAGCAATAATTGTGTGTGTATTTATTCATTTTTTTCTGAAAAATTGGGTTATTGGGGTATTGTCGCCACAAAAAAACGATCTAGATAGGTTAGAAGTCTGAAAAAAATTGCTAAGAGCCTTAATTTTGGATTTTGCAAATGACGTCATGTACTATGTTAGTATATCATACAAGCATTTCTTATGACATCATATATTTCATCATACAAGAATTTTATTGTATGGTGTCATGCTAGCATAAATAAGATTGTTGATTTTCCTACGCATCAGTTATTTATATAATATAATGTCTCTTTGAAGGCTCAAAAAACAAAAGTTTGCAGTTGCAGTTACTATAAATGATGATTCCTTGGAACCAACACCTGAACTATCAAACGTGATAACATGTGAAAATCGACAACCTGGACCATCAATTGTGACAGCACCAATTTGGACAGCTGAAGCAAAGGCCATTGCTAAATTGTCTGAAGTAAAGAAATCCAAAAACATGTCAAAAATGGAAATGAAGAGCAAAGACACAAACGGTTAGGACAAATACGATACCAAGAAAGTGAGCGAGTTAAAAATGAAAATAAAGAAGAAAGAAACACGCAATTAGAAGCAAAGCGGTGGCATGTGAAAAATAAGAATGAAGATCATTGAAATACACGGTTAGAAGACATGCAACATCAAGCATGTGAGTAAGCTAAAAATAAAAATAAAGAACAAATACACACGCGGTTAGAAGAAAAGCAGTGGCGTGTTAAAAATAAGAATAAAGAGCAAAGACTCACGCAGCTAGAAGACATGCGACACCGAGCAAATGAGCAAGTCAAAAATGAAAATGAAGAGCAAAGACACAGGCGGTTAGAAGACATGCGACACCGAACATGTAAGCAAGTCAATGAAATTTAACCTGGCAAGAGAGAAATATATGAATATATATATATATATATATATATATATATATATATATATATATATATATATATATATATATATATATATATATATATATATATATATATATACATATATATATATATATATATATATATATATATATATATATATATATAGATATTATATATATATATATATATATATATATATATATATATATTATATATATATATATATATATATATATATATATATATATATATATATATATATATATATATATATATATATATATATGTATATATATATATATATATATATATATATATATATATATATATATATATATATATATATATATATATATATTATATATATATATATATATATATATATCTATATATATATATATATATATCTATATATATATATATATATATATATATATATATATATATATATATATATATATATATATATATATATATATATATATATATATATATATATATATATACTATGTCGAATTAGATATTTGACTCGAAATAAATTTCTTTTGTTTTTGTTTTGCAGATAGTCAGTCAGTTACTTTTATACCAGACCGTGATATCTGACAAAAATATAAGGCCAAGAATAGATAAGCAGCTAGAAGATCTGTGTGAAGCAACAGAAAACGCGATTAATGCAATAAATGCATTCAACATGAAACCTGAAATAAAAACAGATTCAATTGATATAAATGTGATGGACATCGTTTCAATTCATAACTCTCTATCAAAGGTAATGGAAAATGTGTTATCTTCTTTCACTAAATAACTGCTGTGTTAAATTGAACACCAGTTTTATTAAATTAAATTGAACTGTTTTAAATTGCCAGGTCCTGTGAAAGTGGGTCCAAAATTGCTATAATTGATACATCCTTTACTTTGCTGTTTCCTCACCTATTTAAGGGACTGAGGGGATTATATTCAAGAGGAAGCTGTAAGTATCTGATCAAGGATTTTTACCTTGGATATTTTAATGGTACACTGTCCGTGCCAGCCCATTCCGTAAATCCCACAAAATGCTCATTTTTGGTGTCACATGCAGCTTTGCAATGGCACTGAGAAAGCGAATTCAAACAAAGCCTGTCAGTGTTTCAAGCTCTTTTTCAAAATGGCTGCATAATTTTTTTGTGTTTAAATTTTACCGTTACAACTAACCTGAATATCAGCTTTTGTTCCTGAACGGATTGAGATGTGAAATATTTTTCGTTGGGGAGTTTTTCCAAAACAATTTTTGTTTTTAATTATGAGGGTGTTGAAAGAGGAAATATACAGCATCGGGGATTGTAGATTTCAGGGTTTGGATCAAGGAGACTAAAACAGGTATCATTCTTATGCCTCTCAAAGTTTCCACTTCTCACTAAAAAGTGCCATTTTTTGTGCCAAATGGCACTATACGACATTTTAAAAATATTGATATAAATAGTAGGTGAAACTCACAGTTTTGAAGCGTATCAATGAAATTTGTTCTAATCATGTCATTGACCAAGATGTTCCATTAGTTGAGAAACTGCTATAGAATATCAAATGTCTCTTCTAGTGACAATGAACCAAGTTCACTTTGCTTTGTTTATCTCCTACACTGTCACTTCTTGAAGGGTATTTTTAATACATATGATTATCAATATCTCTGAATGTTCTGAAAGTGATTCCAGGTTTGAAACATTTTTTGACTTGAAGCATGGGCGCTTCAAAAAGCGCATGAAGATTTGCTAGATGTTTTTCAAAGAAATTGTTTAAGGATTGTTCTGGGTACCCGGCTGACTGACCGTATTTCAAACAATTTGCTGTACAAAAATGTGGTTCAACACCGCTCTCTAGGGCTATAACGAAAGAAAGGTTGAGATGGCTTGGGCCTGTCGGGTGGATGAAGGATGACAGATTGCCGAAGACTGTTCTTTTCGGCCAACCGTCTAGGGATAAACGTTTAGAAAGTCGTCCTCATCTAGGGTGGGAGGACATCATAAAAAAATATTTTAAGGCAATGGAAACATCGTGGGAGGGTGTAAAAAGGGAAGCTTTGAATAGATTGGGATGGAGGAGGAACGTGCGTAGCTATGTTGGCCTCAGGCGACTTGTTGCTGTAGTGAGTTGTTAGTAGTAGTAGTAGTAGTAGTAGTAGTAGTAGAAGCAGTATCTAGTTTGAGAACCCCATATTACTAAAGTTACTTTTCCTAAGCTTGTCCACTAAAGTATTGAAACCACTAAGGAAAAAAGAGAAGAAAACTGTGTACTGTAGAATCAATTCACGAAAATTAGGAGGGTGAATTTTTTTTTCTAAATCTATTGAAGGGACAGTTGTTTTTCAATGAAAACACAATAAAGAAATTTTTCGATTAACAATAAAAAGTAGTTTTCAAATCTAGAAGAGAACGCCCACCCCCCACTTGATACCACTGGCTATGTATAATATTTATTAGTAATAAACACCGATTTAGATTTTCCATGCATTGAAAATTCCTCGTGAATTTATCAGGGGGATATTGGTGAAAATCTTCAAAAAGAGATACACAGTGACTTCTGATAATTTGAGAGGTATCAACCTTCTTTCAGTACCGTATAAACTATTGGCCTCTATTATATTATACCAGATTTGAGATGTATTATATACACATCTGCGAGAAGAGCAGCATGGTTTTAGAGCCAGAAGATCTTGCTCTGACTTAATATTTTTACTGACAACGCTTGTAGAGGAATCAAAAGAGTGGAAAAAGAAGCTACATCTACTATATATTGACTTCAAAAACGCGTTTGACTCCGTTGATTGAAAATAATTGTAGAGAGGCCTCAGTTATTATAGGACGCCAGAAAAATTAGTCAGCATGATTATTTCCAAATATAAAGAGGCTGAGTGCTGCATTTAGAACAGGAATAGAACAACCAAATTTTTCAAGATCATGTCTGATGTACCTAAGGGATATGTACTGTCCCTATTTCTTTTTGTAGTTATAATGGACTTCACATTAAGACAGAACTCTAGATACGGCGTAAAAGTAAGTAGTAAGCAACTCTCATATTTAAATTTCCTATATGAACTAGTATTGTCAAAAGATTCTAAACAGGGTTACAGCAGCTGCTTGACTCAAAAAATAGAAGATTTTGGGCTAACAATTAGCGTTGACCAATCAAAGAGCATGTCTATCCAAAGCTTTCTGCTTGTTGTGCATCACAAGTAAACAACTACAGAGCAGGTCAAGAATTTCAAATACCTGGGTAGCTGGATCGATCAGGATGGTGAAATGATTAACGATATTAAAGGCAGAATTAGTCAGTCAACCAGATCTTTTAATAGACAAAAGCCCATTTGGA
This sequence comes from Artemia sinica, assembly GCA_027921565.1. Taxonomy (NCBI): domain Eukaryota; kingdom Metazoa; phylum Arthropoda; class Branchiopoda; order Anostraca; family Artemiidae; genus Artemia; species Artemia sinica. The sequence goes on from CM051263.1 coordinate 67,892,915, forward strand.
GGAACAGCAAAAATTGTTTTCGACTTAAATTACGTCTCTTCAGTAGCAATATGCTCTCCATACTGTTCTACGGTAGTGAGCACTGGAAGACGAATCCGAAGCTCGAAAAGAGAATTCTTGCATTCGAATATATGTTCCTAAGGAGAATGTTAGACGTAAGCTACCATCAGAGTGTCAGCAACTCCAAAGTTCATAATAGAACCGGCCAGCCTCTCATTAGTGCTGTTGTAAGGAAGAAAAGGTGACATGTTCAAGAAATGTACTCCGTATGAAAAAAGGTCGCCTTCCTCAGACAGCTTACGACTGGAAACGAGGCGACAGAAGAAGACGAGGTCGTCTTAAGAACAGTTTGTGGCCAACTTTTGACTGAGAATTGAGGATGGCTGAGACCTTGTTATTACCCGAATGAAAAGATGTCACCACTGCAGCATCGCTTCAGGACGAGTGGAGAGGCTTTGTCGACTCCCTATGCGCCATTAATTGCTCTGGTGGAATTAAGGTCTAAGGTAAGAAAAGCTGGAAGACATAATTACGGAAAGAAGTTTCCAACAGCTTGTAAAATACATGGCAAGAGTAGAGAAGGGACTTATCAGTGACCTTCAAGCCAATTATAAGTTAATTATATTGTAAGGTGGGCGGATGCAATGGGCCTCTTTTGTTCTGTGTGTATGGTCTCTAGGCATAAAATTAAATTATATATAGCCTATGTCTAATCAATCTTATTTATACTGTTTTTTTTTCTTTATTTTAGCTTAGGGAATATGAAGAGTTTGTCAGAGTGATTCTTTTGAGAAAAGCAAAATGAAAGACTTGTGTAGTTTGGTGAAAGACAAAGTTTCGCAGCTGGATGCCATCTCAAAGGAAAAATTCCAAGACTGGATATTATCAGCAAGAAAATTTTCAGAAGCAGAAAAGTCTAAGTAAATGTTTCATTTTTCTAAGGAAAAACCTAGTATCTTGACTCTAAATATGTTCAATTACGATCTCGACTTACATCTGAATGAGTTTTGCTTTGACTGCTGTAGCTTTTCAAAGGCAGAGCTTCACCGTTGCCAAAGTAAAGAAAAATTTGCTTTAAATGTGTTACCTTTTTTTAATATATTTTTTCTCACAAACACTTTGCATAGAAAGAGTGGCACTTTGGTAGAGGTATTCATTCAAGTAAAACTCAGTCTCTTGAACATAAGTATAGTACAGAAATGGAGCCCATGATTGATCTTGTATGTTCAGTAAGTTCGATACTTTCGAGGATAGTTTCTGCGCCCAAGAGGAACACATGATTTGTTGAGAAGGGGATAATAATAGGAAGCCTAAACATGGTCTCAAAAGTATTTTCTGTGTCACCAATTTGGAACTTAGAGCCGTAGGTAATTACACCAAGATGAAGGTAATGCACCAACAAATTGTTTTTGGAACGGACCACCCAAAAATGGGACCCAAAATGAGCCAAAGTATATTTTTATTGAATTAGCTTTCCCCGAATCCATGGGCTAGGGGTAGGTGAACACGGTAGGAAAAAAATTTTTCTGCAAGCGGGAACCAAAAAATAGCCAAAAAGAGGAAATAAATTTATTTTCTAAACGGGATACAACTTTGAGCTATAAAATTCTGCACCAAGGGGACTTAAATGCACTAACATGGTTTTAGCTTCGTGACTTGTTTCCCGTCCCAAAGAAATGAAGCCCAAAGTAAGATAAAACTTTCTTTCTGATAGGCATGAGAAATATACTCGCTAGTGCTTGAGCCAAAAGCACTCCTATGCAGGTAAGAAAATGGTTTTCTTCGTATAGACAAAAAAACATTTTTTTCTGAATAAACTCAAATCTAATCTGTGAGTTTCAGAGTAAAGTGGATCATAATCTAAAATAAAGTTTTTAGTAGGGGCGGCACGAAGAGGCCAATTGGAGGGATTGAGAGGGTTGGGGGACCCTGATATTGTCCAAAAGACTTTTAGTACTTGATCGGATTGAAACATACAGCCACATGTCCCTGGATCAAGAGAACCTAATGTATAAGAAATGTAATGGCACAAATGACACCCAAAAGAGGAGCAAAGAAATTTTTTTCAAACTTAGACAGGAAAAAAATCGAATTATATTTTCCTATTTACTTTAATATTACACCTAGACAAGGTCAAGTATAGTAAAGTAACTTGGTTGTAGTAAAGTGGATGTTAATCTGACCCTTGAAGGGGGTATGGGGTACGGCTCTAGAGTAATTAAAACTAGGGTTGAGTTTCCTTAGGGTTGGGCTGGCTAATTATATGGGACGTACCTACTGAGTGATGAGAAGTTTAAATAACATCATAGAGAGACTGGATATAAATATGATTACTTTTTTTTTTAATTTATAACAGACAAACGGTGCAAGACTTGACTGAAAAAGTTATAGTGATAATCATTAAATAACACAATCATGATAACTAAATCATATAATAATCATATCATATAATAAATCAATAATAATAACTAAATTATGTAGTACTTAGAATCCAAAATCCAGTGGTTATAAAAATTTCAAAGCTTACGACCGTGTTTTTTGCAAAAACAGGGCATATATATATTATATGCCCTCGCCCCATACCCTTTTTCAAACTAGTTTGTGGGTGTCACAAAATTCCGTATTTCCACAGCAACTCTGTCAGCTCTTAATTTGGTGGTTATTTCAAAACCTATTACCTCGGTGAAAATATTTATTTCGAAACTGTTTCATAATTTATAATTTGCATTTCTGCATATTTTTTTTTATTTGGTTTTATTAAAATCAATTTTTGACTCCTGTATGGTCAGCTTTACTACACAAAAAAGGCTCAATAAAGATGAAATTTTTTAAACATATTTTTTTTTACTTGTGACGTCAGAAACTAGGTGTATTATTTTTCTGTGTCCCTCCTATAGCCTAAAACCTGATATTGTGCATTGTGAGCATGGTCAAATATCTGTCATTTCTTTGAATATGCTTTAGATTAAATTTACTTAAATAAGAGGTATGAATTTGTCTATCGATGGAAAAACAGCATAGTTTTAAGCGGCTGTTATTTGAATCAAATTATGATACGAAACTGATTGAGTTCTATCTGTTCGTGAAACCAAAATGAGCCTAAGGTTTTTTTTAAAATGCTGACTGGTTTGAAACTTACAGGGCATACCAAAAAGGCCAGGTAGCCCTCTTGAAGACAAGGTAAGGCAGAGAATGCATTGTAAAGTTGTTTGTTTAGATATGTGACATCTGAAAGTGGCAAGAATTTTTCCTCCACTGGCTTTAACTTAAAGGGCACATTGACAGGGCCAAGAGTACATGAAACAATCAAAAATAATTTAATTTAAACGTCCAAAAATAGGAAAATTCTCGTTTTTCTCAGATTGGCGTGTATCTTTTGTTATAAGTAGACTGGAATAAGAGGACCTTAAAAAAAGACATTAAATATTAGAAAATAAATTGGCTGTATTATTTCGTAGGTTTGACTCTATTTATTTTCTTACTTATTTATTTTAACGTTTAATTGAATTCAAATAGCACTAAGGATATCTCTACTAAGGAAAAGAGAAAACAAATTTGGTTATAATGACTTGTGAAGTCTGATTTCTTAAGAAAAAGCATTAAAATATTCTTTTAATAAAATGATAGATTAATACACATATATACAGTCAAGCATGTTTAATCACTTGAAAATTATTAAAGTAATCAGTTACCGATCAAACATTTTGATTGAATGATCAGGATTCACTCAAAAGTTAAATTACAAAACAACATCTTAAATCTTAAACAGAGAAACTGAAAAAAAAACTTTAGAAACAATCCTACATTTAATCAAAACTGTGTGTATTAACTATTTTTTTTTTTAATTCACAAATAGTAAATAAAAAAATTACATTAAGAAGACTTTTTCAAAGGAAAGTACATATCCATCCTAAAACGAGCAGAAATGAAGGCATACAATGATTGAAATTTAAAACAAGCAGAACTTACTAAGGATGAATAAATAAATCCAAGCACAGAAATCCAAATGAACTTTAAAATGAACGTAAAGATAACAAATGCCGTTATGGATGAATTGCTACATTTTAAAATGACAGAATATAAAATGAATTATGAAATCAATCTTAAAATCACATAAAGAAAGAAAAACGAGCAAAAATGGGGTTTTTATAGGCCAAATGAAGATACTGAAAAAACAAAGCGAATATTTCGAGAGGACAAACGCCTCTCTTCTTCAGCGCGAAACGAAACGATGTATCAATAAAAGCCAAAAATTCAAAGAATTAAAACCAACTACCTAACAACCATAAAAGCGAGTTATTTGCCAATATCCGCGATTTGCACAAAATCCAAAAAAAAAAATATGAACTGCCATCGACGGATACTAGCGAACAACTGACAAAGAGAAGGAAACAATTTTTTCACTCGAAAAAACAAAACGAACCAGCAATTACATAAGTTGGAGAACTATGTAATTTGATTTCGGATTTTAATTAATGCATTTCTTTGCAGACACCCTTTGAGACCTAAGGGGTTGTTCACGTGTTTGATTAGGTGACTGGGAAAGTGGTTCAAGGTTTATTTCAGGGATTACTAAAGTATCGGCTTCTCTTTTGAGGAAACCGAAATATGACTCGTTTATTCTTAAATCACCGGAATCTCTGTTTAATGCTAGACCTAAATGTTGGTATTTATAAATTTCAACAGCTTCTCTGTAGTGCTGGACAATACCTTTGTCTTGGAAATAAGACTAGCTTGATTAAACAAAATAGTATGGTCTGGTTTTTCAAAAATGTGCTCTGCAAGGGCAGAGTCAAAATTTTCTGGTTTTTTCCGCTTTTTAAGTGTATTATTAATTGAACTAGAGTGCTGAATTAATCTATCCGTTAGTCGCTGATTAGTTCCTCCGATATACCGGAAGAGTATCTATCCGTCAGTATCTTCATTTGGCCTATAAAAACCCCATTTTTGCTCGTTTTTCTTTCTTTATGTGATGTCAGGCCAATGTGGTTTAAGAAATTATCTTCAATCTTAAAATGAGCAGAAAGTGCCACCAACAAGAGTAGAACTGTCGACCCCCCTAACCATCAAAAGGCCAATGTGTCGTTTGTGCTTTACTTTAAACAAAATATATTTTAAACAGTGTATCTTCATAATCGTAACTGTGAAAAAGAAGCTAAAATTTATGAAATTTCTAGAAATTGATATCACTGTATTCAAACAATCGATCTACTTACAGTAATTTGTTTCTACATTCTTGATCATTGTTATGATGTTTTATTTCTTTTCTGTCGATGTTTGAAAAATAAAAACCAGAGCGTTTAAAATATATTTCGATGCTTACTAAAATACAAATTACACTCAAACTAATTAGGGGTTTGGTGAGGGAGGAGAAGTAGCCCCACTCTTATTTGTTGTAGCTCATATTTTGAAACATTGATTAGACTTGTGATATTGCTATATTGTTGTAATAAAAAACACACTGCTGGAAACGGCCCTGGTCCTTAATAACTGAATAAATTCAATTTAGAGAAAAAATTGTAATTACAATAAAACAATTGAAGACAAAATATTATTCAACATAAAATGAATTAAATAAAAGGTTGTACATTGACTGTAAGAAAAATAAAATTTAAATTCACTCTATAATCTAATTTCATAGTTTTTGCATAACTAGTTTATTTTTATCATTTTTGTCAAATATTTTATACCAAATTCTTTTAATGAGCAGCTTATTTCTTTTTGTAGAGTTGCTCTCTTTGTAAAAGCTTACTTAATATAAACACTGCCTTTTAATAGACAGTGTTTTTTATAACAGTGATAGAAATTCACAAAAATACCAGATATTTCGGTCACATATACAGTGACCGTCATCAGTAGTAACTACTGATCAGTTTTACTACTGATGACGGTCACTGTATATGTTACCGAAATATCTGGTATTTTTGTGAATTTCTATCACTGTTATAAAAAACACTGTCTATTAAAAGGATTTTATCCCTATTTGAACTTTTATTTATCGTCATGGAAAGGCAGTGTGGTCTCCGAAATTATCTAAACACTGCCTTGGTAGTATTATCCATATTGTATTTTCAATTTCCTTTTTGTTTTCCTTTTTCTTGTTTTTCAAATCATTCTTACTTTGAGTTTTAAATTATAATTTTTGGAAATTTTTAATAATATTCTTTGTCTTCAATAATTGCGCCATTCTTAACAATTTTTTTGACAATTTTTATGCATATCTTAAGTAACAAGAAGTTGACAATAGTTGGCACTCGGCCACTAGTTTATTTACACTACTACTATTTAGTAACTCACTGTACAAAAAAACCACCTGAGGCCAACACAGCTACGCAGACTCCTCCTCTATTCCAAACTATTGAAACCTTTCCTTTTTATAGCCTCCCAGGAATTTTTAATTTCCCTTAGATTTTTCTTTACGACATCCTCCCTCCTCTTTTGGCGATAACCCACTTTTTATTCGGCCCTAGACCGTTGGCTTACAAGGTCAATCTTTGGTAATCTTCATCTTTCATCTGTGGAACGTGCCCTGGATGTCTCAATCCTTCTCTTATTATAGCCCTAGAAAGTGGAATTCAACCATATTGTTCGAACAGCACATTGTTTGAAACATGGTCAGTCGGTTGGGTACCCAAAATGATCCCTGAGTAATTTCTCTGGAAAATATCTAGCAAGCCTTCTTCCTTTTTCCAGAGTGTCCAAGCTCCAGAACCATACTTGACCGCTGCCATCAACTTAGCTTCCAATATTCTAATGATTGTCTGCAGACTTATCTTCCTATTCTTCCAAACCGTTTCAACTGTCAAAAAAAAAAAAAAATGGCCATGGTTATTCCACTTTTTACTTCTTCAATTCACTCGCTGTTTTTACTAATAATACTATCTAGGTAGGTGAAGCTGTCCACTTTATTGATCCTCTCGTTATCCAACATCACCCTTTGGTGATGTTGGATAAGATTACCATGCTATCCATATATCTCCATCACCATGTATCACTATAAACCATGTTTGATGTTATAGAAAACTGAAGATATTGAAAATTGTACACTGATTATAGGCTAAAGACTGAAAACTAGAAATCACAGGTAGAATTTTTGAATTTTTTCTAGGTGAAAGAAGGGAGGGGGCTGGCCCATAGACCTCTTTCCTTGTATCAGGATGGTCAGATGCCATTTTATATGATTTCAACTCATTTCGAAGAAGACTGACTTGTCAGGGTTACAATTATTTGGATTTGATTCTACCTGAAATCTAGTCGTCAGTCTACGTGAATATAAATACTTTTAGAAAATTTTTTTTTTTCAGACTTCAAGGAATTTCACCACTATATTGCTAACATATTTGTATTTATTCTAGCATATCTTCTTGTTCAGTTCTGATGGAGTTTGACCCGAAGAGTCAACTGTTGAAAG